>JBCEWC010000170.1:4346-73274 GCA_038996855.1 Solanum aculeatissimum
GGAAAGATGAACGGCCAATTAAGAGAGTTCCGTCGAGATCCGCCGCCACGGAGCGGTGGTCCACGGCTGAGGTATCACATGTCGTCACCGACGGGAAGGTCTTTTTGGATTTTGGAAGTGACATTTTGTAAAAACTCTTTAAAGAGAAAAACAGAGCCTTTTTGGATTTTCGTAAGAATGGAAGATGAGGCGAGGGAAGATCCGGTTTTAAATGAAGGAGGTTGCGTATGAAATTACTTAAAAGTCCTTGTGGTATGGTTTTTACAGTTGCGGAATTTTCTGGATGTAATGACGGAAATGTCCCTGCTTGAATTTAATGTTAACATTAAATTAAAAAGGAAAAAAATATTGGTTTGGTTTGGCTATGCTTTTGTATCTTTTGTGAAGATAAGGATTGAACTTATGACTTTCATTCTTAATAAATGATGAAATTTATTGAATTACCAGACTCAAGTTTATCTACACCAATTTTTTGGTGTAATTTAAAACATAAATATTAACTCATTTATACGAGTTGATATATATTATCGATTTCAAGTCTGAACAAAAGATTGTCATACACTATCTAGTGAAATCATATAAGTGAGGTCTGGAGAGGATAAAAAGTATACAAACCTTATCACTACCTAATATAAATAGAGAAGTTGTTTCTAAAAGACCCTCAACTTAAATATATCAGCCTCAAAAGTAGAAAATACTTGATACACAATGACTAAAGTGGAAAACAATTGGAAACTCATAATTAATTCCATACAAATAGCAAAATAAATGATGGTCAATAACAACACAACATATAATGACACGACTAATCCTACAATCCTATATATCATAAGATAAGACATCATGCTATCCCTACTAGCCTTCTACTCTAATTAATATGCAACCTTCATTCTTTTCTATCTAAGGTTATGCCCTCAGTGATATGAAGTTGCGCCAAATCTTATCTAATCATCTCCCTCTAATACTTTTTCGGTCTACCCCTACCCTCCCCGTAACCCCTAAATCCAACCCCTCTCATCTCCTAACAGGAGCATCAACACTTCTTCTCTTCACATCCCCAAACCATCGTAGTCTAGCTTCTCTCATCTTGTCTGCCACAGAGGCCACTCCTAACTTCTCTCGAATGATCTCATTCTTAATCTTATCAACCTTGGTATGTCCACACATCCATCTCAATATCCTCATCTCCGTAACCTGCATCTTCTGAACATGTGAGTTTTTGACTGACCAACACTCCACCCCATATAGTAAAGACTAACTATTATTCTGTACAATTTACCTTTAAGATTGTCATAAGTCAATTAAAAATCATTTCTTTGATTCATAAATATAGGAGTAAGAATGCGTGTTTCTTATTTTTCTCAAACATTACTTCTGAAATTATATTGGATTTTTTATTATTATAATTCATACACAATTAGTAGAATAAAGTTAAATTGGTGAGTAAATACTCGTTTTGGTTGAATGCAAGTTATTTTTGTTTGTTAAAGTCAGACTTGTGTTTGGTAATTTTGGGAAGTAATCATGGTTGATTTACCTTGATTAACAAAACTACTTTAATTAGGAAAGACGGAAAGCAACTGATAAATATGAAATATGTGAAAGAAAATTTAAAATTGGATTCTTATTTGAAAAATATTCTCATATCCTTGAGTGTAATGTTTTACTATTTTCATGTTTGGTATACCTAGGAAAAAAATATTATTTTAAAAATATTTATTTATTATTAAATAAATATCATGGGATGTGGAGTTGAGGCTCGAAAGATAAGCATGAAGAGTGGTGGTAGATATGGCTGATGAGATGAAGATAAAGTGTATTGGAGAACGGGAAAACAAAATTAGTGTAGAATAATACTTGTGAAATTTGTTTTTCTCATTTTTATTAAATAATTCATTAAAAAAAAACTTACAGGGCGTTAGGAGGTGTTTAGAAAAACTAAAAAAAAATATTTTTAAGCACTTATCTTTAGGCCAATTTTTTTTAAAAATAAATCGAAAGCGAAAAGTAGAGAATATACCTATTTTGACTTTTAAATTTATAAGTTAATTTTTTATAAGTTTTCTATAAAAAAAATTACCGATCAGAAGAAATGTTTTCTCCATGGCAAACACACCCTCAATCCAAGTATGAAAGTAATTTGAATTTTTATCATATAATAAGTCACTAAAGTCCATGCCAGTACATGTCTAATATATGTTATTTTTTATCTCGATACATGTGATATTGATAGATTTTTTTAATATATATTTTAAATTTTTAAGTTAATTTTTGTGACTTATAGCACATTTTATGTTATTTTTAAATAATATATGTTACTCATTTGTTTCAATTTATGTTGCACATATAAAATTTTGAAATTCATATTTATTTTTTAAATATTTTAAATTGTTAATAGCTGAAGCAAGTTAAAAAAAAAGAGATTTATTGGGTGTATTGTTGTAAAATCAAATAGTTGAAGAATGCATGGCAATCGACAAATATCTTTAAAAATCATGATTTATTCGAGGTAATATTGAAAATTCATAATTGAATTAGCTGAAGAAATAATTAATAGAAACGACATAGTAAAATCAAGCAATTGAAGCATGCATATTAATCGACAATTGTCTTTAAGAAAAAATTAATTAATTAGAGACAATATTGTAAATTCCTAACTTTCGCAGCAGAAGAAATAATTAATAGAAATAACATAGCAAAATCAATAGTATATTAGTACGCCAATCAACAAAACAAACATGTTAACCATGATGTGCCTGCTTCAAGGCTATTATATATCATAGTAAAGTAAAGTAATGTGACGAACTTATTACAAGTATGAAACTTTTGTTATTTATATTATATAAAGATGAAATAATTATTTATTTTGTAAATCTTTGGTTGCCAAGCATATCAGCAATTTCTTGTGTGTGATTTGGGACAAGTCTTGACTCACTTTCTCAACCGACTAGACTTTTATGTTCTTCAATTTCATTATCAACATTACTTCTTCCTAATTTAGTTGTGCTATTAATTACAAAGCTGTCATGTTTGGTGGCCATTTATTATATTTTGGATTGGCTTTTTGCCCAATAAACTTCAACTAGTAATTCAAGTAAATAATACACTACTACTTGAAGATGAATTTTTATTTTTTTTATAGAAGGGGAGTCTTAGAATAACTGGTAAAGTTATTGCTCTAGGTCATGAGTCCAAGCTTTAGAAATAATCTTTGGTAGAATTGCAAGGTAAGACTACATACAATAGATCCTTGTGGTTGGGTCCTTCCTCGGACCCTGGCAGAAATACAAGGTAAGGTTGTGTACAATAGACCCTTGTGGTTGGGCCCTTCCCCGGATCCTGCGCATAGTAGAAGTTTTAGTGCACCCGATATGTGTGTGTGTAAAAAAGAAGGAATGTATTTGTTAACCAATTTAACCTAAAACAAATAAATAGAAATAGTATCAACTAAGATATATAATTTTTATTAGGGATGACAATGAGGCGGGTATGGGATGGGGGCGGATTGAGCTCAATCTGTAAATTTTTTAAATCGCCCCGCATGATGAGGACTTTTTTCATTTTCAACCCGCCCCACATCTCTCTAAACCCGCCCCGTTGCCATCCTTAATTTTTATTCCATTATCTCTTTTTTATTCTCCATATATAGTTCTAGACTTCTAGGGGAATATATTAAAATTGGAGGGCCAAATAAATACAAAAAATTAAATTTCAAGTTATATTATTGACTTGTACACCCAAATAATAATAAAGAACAGTCTGTGTAATGAAACATGAGAATAAATGAATGTTTTTATTACTATTTTTTCCTTCCCAAGCTAGAAAGGATTCATTTGTTAAAATAGTATAGCAGAAAAAGATATAACCAATTACTCAAGATATACAAACTCCAATCCACATTAACAAGAAACCTTAAGCATATCAATTTACCATTTCAAGAAGAAAGTTGAAAAAAGAATGTGTATAGTCTTAGTTAGTTATATCAACTTGTTAGACATTGGATTGACAAAAAAGAAACATTTGTATGTGAATTGAATCTCGACTGAATTCATATTTATATCGAGTAACTCCGTATACAGTAATTAATTCAAATTTGATACCTCTAATTAAAATGAAAAGAACAGTTGTCATTCCACCATAAATTTTTGATGTAGTTTATCATGTGCTTTTATGGACACATGGAAGTCTAATAAGTAGGTCAAGTTGTTGTCTCTATTTGTGTATATATAGTTGGCTAGCTATTTATTACACAATAGGCTTACTTGTACCAATTTTCTTTCACACCCAATTTATATGAAGATTTTTTAGTTTCTAATTCCAACATAACATATGAGTTTATTAACTAAAGAAAATTTATCTAACTAGTCAATGAATTACGAGTTCATGTAAACTCAATAATTTTAACGTAAATTTCAAATTCTAAATGGACTTGCGGAGAAATCGCTTGATGATAGACATGAAGTGTAATTGAATGGAGAAAAAGGAAAATTTAGAAAGTAGTTGGGGAGTGAACTAGATGATCAAACCAGGAAGCTAGGTCCCCTTGTTTTCTTGTTGCAAATTCATTAATTGACCATTAATGTATGAGTAATTTATTAGATGCAACAACTATAGACCACATATATTTCCCATATTACATTACATATTATGTAATAGAAATATATATACAGCTCCACCAACTTCCACCTATATTATATGCCATTTTGCCTCCTCACTTAATTATTGGTCCCTTTACTTCTTCTTTATTTATTTTCTTGTCTTTCTTTCAACTTTTTGTCTAAATAAACATATTATAAAAAAAATAAAAAAGAAGAGACATAAGAGAAATTTTATATATATAACAAAAAAATTTTTTTTACGATAAATATAACTTATGTTTTATTTGCATAAAAAATATTCCCAAATTAACGAACTATACATGATTATACGATATAGTTTGTCAAAAATTATATAAAATATATATTACTATACAATGTATATTATTTATACATGAGCTATACACTAAATATACATTATGATACATAAAAATATTTTAAGTAAAATTATCACTTTTAATTAATATTTCCTTTAATCTTTATTGGATTCTTGTGCCTGGTCCCAACTGGAAGAAAGAAACTTTGGGCTCTTTTAGAAGGATCCAATGTCCAATCTTAGCCAATTTAAACTTTGGCCCACTTTTGCAAAGCCCACTTAAATGACGCTTTCCAAGTTTCTAGTTTTCTTCAAAGATAAGCGGATCATTTTTAATTAATAACTATTAATTTTAACGATATTTTTTATTTATTACCATTTATAGCAATATATAACAATGTTATAATAAATATATATTTGTATTAAAAATAAATTATACATACAATATAAATATTTTAAAATATATTATGCTTGTTTAATAAAAAATTGACACAGTAAATGTATTAAAGTGTGTGACGTATTAGTTATTACCCATCAATGAAAATAATTGTATTGGATATATTTTATAAAGAAATCATACCACCAGAAGTAAAAGCTGTAAACAAAAGAGATGGCAGACATAATAATGAGAGCTAGAATAAAAAAGATCAATACAATAATAAAGCATTACAACAGCTTTTTGTACATGAGTATCAAACATAGCAAATTAACCAAATACTGAAACAAGACATAGCCATAGTCAATAGGCCAAGGTGTTTCTCAGTTTCCGCTCTTGAATGGAATGGCTCTTATGATAACTTGGTGGTATAAGGCAGCAAGTGCAGCTCCAATGAATGGCCCCACCCAGAAAACCCACTGCATTTACAAATTAAAGAAAAAAGGGAAATCCTTTAGCTACTCATAAAAGCTAAAACAACAAAGAATAAATCAAGAAAATAGCTTAATGATTGATAACTATGCCGCAATCTCAAGCAAGTTGATAGCGTACCACTACCTCGTAGAGATAGAGAGACTGCTTCCGAATAGTATAACTATACTTATTAAGGAAAAATATACTGCATTCAAATAATATAAGTTGACTACATCCATTCATGCATCGAGGAAAAACTTACATGGTCATCCCATGCATGTTCTCTGTTGTAGATAATGGCAGCTCCTAGGCTTCTGGCTGGGTTAATGCTGGTGCCTGTGATAGGGATGGTGGCCAAATGGACCAAGAACACTGCAAATCCAATTGGAAGAGGAGCCAAAATCTGTAAAACATAACCACGAGTTAGTTACATACCCAATTTTAACAAGGGATGTTAAGTCATTCTCGTACAACGCACTAAATCAGTGCGTTTAATGGTAGTTTTTGTCCATTGCTTTGGTCTATATTTGGTCTTTTTTTCACACCATTTTTTCACACCATTTAGGTTCCCGACTCTCCATTTAATTAGCTCAACAGTAAAATCTAAAGCACAAAATGAGAAGTCAGTCTATAAGCACTCACAGGGACATGGGAGTCTCTGGCATTTCTCTTGGCATCAGTAGCAGAGAAGACAGTGTAGACAAGAACAAAAGTGCCAATAATCTCAGCACCAAGGCCATCTCCTTTGGTGTAACCATGGCTCACAACATTGGCACCTCCACCCTTCATCTCATAAAAAGATGGTTGGAACCCTTTGACAACACCAGCACCACAAATTGCACCAAGGCATTGCATCACAATGTAGAACACTGCCCTGGTTAGCGACAATTTCCTTGCCAGAAACAGACCAAATGTCACAGCAGGGTTAATGTGTCCACCTGACAATCAATCAGAACCAGGAATGTTGTCAAGGTCAGAACACAAAGAACAAATTTAAAGGTACTTGAGTTATACACGTTGGCAGTATAAAGATTTCTTGCAGTACCACATTAACATACCAACTGTAATCTCACAAGTGGAGTCACGGGAGGGTGGTGTGTATACACACCTTACCCCTTAGACCCCTCAGCTCAAGTAAAGATAAAGATTTCTTGCACTATTAACAGTAATTTAACCTATGTTAGCAAGTTATTTACCATTTTTACTTGGTTACCACTTAATTATTATCAAAGAAATTTACTTGTAACTGCCTTATAAGTAATCTGATTGTGTGATAGAACTTAAAACGCAATTTAAAAACCAATTCTCCAGGATCTGCCATCTTTGGCTAAGTGTAAGGTGCTACTTAGAAATTAATCAAGCTCTAGCAGAAGGAAATACCATTAGTACATCTAAAAAGACCATAACAACATTACATACAAAACGATAAACCAAAAAGGAATCTTTTATTCTCTAAATGGTCCAAAAGGGAACTGTAAATTTTGATGTATTATGAAACTCTACAGGAGTACTAATTACTAAATATAATAAACTCAAAAGCTGGTAAAGACCAAGTATTTGTTTTTTCCCTGCTTCATTAGTCAGAAAAACACATGAAAGTTCTCATCTTTGAAACAAACTACACCTAAGCAACATGACAGTAAAAGACAAAAACTTTGGAGCTAAACACACAGTTATAGGCAAATACATGAACTATAGAGGTAAAAAGGACACAATAAAGCTTTCATCTTTGAAGCAAAATACCACTAAAGAACATGATAAAAGACTCTAACTTTGAAGCCAAACAGACAACTTCAGGTAAATGTATTTACTATGGATGTAAAAATGAGTGAGATAGATAGATGTATACCTGAGATGCCAGCAGTGCAGTAAACAAGGGCAAAAATCATACCCCCAAAAGCCCAAGCAATGCCTTGAACACCAACAGTACTACATTTGCTATTAGCCCTTGAATAACCCATAACAGTCAATACAGTTATGTAAAGGAACAAGAAAGTAGCCATGAACTCAGCAATCCCAGCTCTCCAAAAAGACCAAGAATGGAGCTCACCAGCCTCAAAAAGTGGTGCTGGTGGTGCCTCTTTGTAATCCTTGCTCTGTGCTGAAGTCCCTAATGGCTGCCTCTCAGAATACCTGTTTGCTCCAACCTTCACATCCTCTTCTTTCCCCTCCATTCTTCTTCAAGATTATGCCAAAGAAAACACCTTTTGCTTTTTTTTTTCCTTTGTGTGTTGTCAAGATAATGGGGATGGTGATTCTTTTTATAGAGGGAACTGACAAATATTGTTTACTTTTTTTATTTGTGCCCCTTGAGGTTTCCAATATTGTCAACCAAATATCCAATTTTTTTAGAAATTGACAATTCTGGAATCTGTTTAAGAGTTGAGCCAATTAATTAGGGGTTGTTTGGTATAATGTATAAAAGTAATGCTAAATAGAACATATTAATAATATTTACATTATTTATGATGAGATATTTCTTATGTATTATTTGATTTGGTGTATTAAAAATAGCAAACATGCATAATTCTTTTAAAAAATTATTTATTTATAAAGATACCCTACACAAATATGATGATAAAGATGCAAAAAAGGGTAAATAATTATATTTTTAACCATGCTAATGCATACATTAAATCTGCTTTCATTACTAATATTTATTAATTGATAGTATTAGTGATATACCTCTTAATACATAATACATAATAGAGTGTATAATTAATGCATTAAAAATACATGCTTATATTTTTACTAATACACAACTTATATTATTATTATTACTAATACATAGTATGATTAAGTGTACCAAATAAGATATTATTAATATACTTAATTAATATATACATTATTTTTACTAATAAACTCTATCGAACGAGCTCTAAAAATCTATCAATTTAGAACCATTTCATGTTAGTGTAGTTTTAGTAAGTGTATTTTTTTGCAAAAAAACACACTCTTAATTTGTTATCTTTCATATACACATAAATTTATCCTAGAATAAACTCTTATTACTAAATATGATTGAATATTTTGAGTCGAGTATAATTTTCAAGACAAGTAAGTTAAAATGGTACTCTCTCTGTCCTAATTTATGTGACACTTTTATTTTTTTGAGAGTCAAACAGTTTAAATTTGATCGAGATTTTGAACAAGAAATTCTCAATTTTTTTTAAATGAAATTATACATTTCTAAACTACGTAGAAAATACTATAAATCACAATAATTAATGATTTAAAATATTTAAAAACTCGGGTCGGGGCGCAACGTAACTAAAAGAGCCATTCCATTTAGGGGGAGACAAAATGACCGGGCACGGGCGGTCTGGTGTTCGAGTTGTTGTTGTACACGATCTCTATTTTAGTAGTCCTAGCTATCCACTCCACTATGTGGTAGAGTGTTCGTTCCAACCCCTTCGCAGAAATATCTTCCCTTTTAATTAAGAGAAGAACTCAAAAATGACTCCCCTTAATTTGAGATCCGAAAGAAGGGTATGGAAATATATAACGACACATTGGATTAAATTTCAAAATCTGAAATGCGTCACATAAATTAAGATAGAAAAAAAAAATTAGTGTAACTTCTTTGTGAGAGGTGGAAGTGTAGAATTGCATCCTTTAGAGAAAATAAAACAAGTTGCTAAGAGAATCTTATCATTTTCTTTTCAAAATTACTTTCAAGCAATATGATGAGTGTATGAGAAAATACATGACTTGAAACTCCATGTAAAGCAAATGCTTAGCTGTTAAAACAAGGAATAAAAGAAAGTGGAGTAAAATGTAAAAAAGAAAAGGACATGAAGAAAAAGAAAGAGGGGAGGAAATTTAATTTAAGGTAAACTTCTTCTTTTCATACTCAAGTATATTTGTCTCTTTGGTCCATTTCTTTCTTCTTTTTTCTTTTCTTTAGTTTTATGTGTGATAAAGATTAAAGAGCACCATTAGGCTAGATGTTTCTAGAAAAATGTAGCACTAGAAAGAGAAAAAGAACTTTCGTACAGAGCGACTCAAAAATATTTTAATTATGTTTCATAGCTATAATTTTGATAATTACATTTTATAATTATAGCAACATTTGTATACGTTCGTATAATTCACAGTTTTTGTATATTCACAACGTTTATATAATTCGCTATACAATTCACAATGTTTGTATATTTTGCTATACAATTTGATTCGCGCATAACTTTTGTATAATCGCGCACAATATTTATATAAATTGTGTAAATTGTACAAAACTGTAATTACAACTAGATATTTTGCAAGTCATAATGAATTCAAACTGCAACTATATTAGCTAATTAATCATAATTTTTTCAAAAGAGAAACAAGTAAGGGGTCAGATCAGTTGAGCTGTCATACTCATTTGCATTGAGAGCCAGAGACCTTTGTCTAAAGTTTTACCAATTTAATCCATTAACAGACATTTTCACAATTTGAACTAATCACCATGTAATAAGCCAATCTTGTTTCATCTTAATTTTAAAATATTAAATTAACAGATTCACAATTTCAAAATCATTTGTTACAGAGTCCAATTCCACGAAAATTTTTACAATGGTAGAGGCCAAATAAAAAAAAAGAAATGATGAATAACATGTAAAAAAGTAAAAAATGGGTCCACTCTATAATTTAAGATTTTATTTCCCTCTCTAATAAAACTTAAGAAAAAGAAAAACAAGAGAGACTAAGGGTTCTTGAGTAGGAATTACTAAAAGTAGAGAGTTTTTAAACTTTGAAATCATGAAATGTACTATTCCTACAAAAGAAGGGACCGTTGAGACAAAGTTTGAAAAGTGTTTCACGAAACTCAATGCCAACGGTCGCACATGTTGCTGCTTTTGTGTTTTGTGGCCTATAGCAACTCAACTGTAATGATTATGTAAAACTAGTCTTCTTGCTAGAACTAAAATGATTTCTGCTCAAAGAAACAACACACCTCCTATTCACTGAACAGCCTACAATTTAGTACAAAAGCTGCACAATGTAAGCTAAAACAAGTTGTGTTCATACAAAAGTTACGTCTTTTTCCTACTACAGATGAAATAACTGCACACTGGCTTTCCTCCAAACAAACGCTATTACAGCTACTGCCTGATGGTGACAGGATGCATGAACCTTAGTCGATGCACGGGCAGTACACGACTTTGCAACTCTACTTCAAACTACAACTTCTACATCTCAGCTTTTCTGTCTTTGCTCCGCATTCACAACAAGGGCAGCCTACTTAAGTATCCAGCTATCTTCAGAGTTCCACCCTCTTGTACGATTTTACTCTTATGTACGCCAACTTGTATATGGAGAACTCAAGAGTTCTAGGTGGATTACAGATTGATGGCTCATCTACTATCTAGTTACTCTGGTTGAAGCCGGACATGCGGGCAAGGCCTGTCTGGTTCTCCTCTTGTCCATAGATGCTTGAGATCACCTCTTTGCTTTCCCAGCGTCAAAAATGTGCCTAACGTGAGAAATAACAGATGTTGAAAATGATGAACACTTAAAACATAGAAAATGAAAAGTTCAAGCTCTTATTGTTGTGTTAGGGTGGGTTAGAGTCCCACAATGGTAGGGGAATGGACTGGTGGTTTACTTATATGGACATGGACAATCCTTCCTCGTCAACTAGCTTTTGGAGTTGAGTTAGACCTAAGTGTCATATCTTTACAATTAGCAATACTATTGACCGGGGAAGAGATTGGGTAGAGTTGTGAAAGAAATGCTCATAAAGATAATTCATTCCTTATTTGCCTCCTACTATTAGTTATATCCCTCTTTGAATCCATTTTAACAGCTTTTTACCAGAATATAATCAAGATTCCATCAATAATCCCCTCTTTATTTTCATTTTTATTTTGGGTTGATAAGTAATTGCCCATACTCTCCCCTACAGTCCCTTGAATATGACATTTCCCCACAGCAGACACAAGACAAGCATGAGGAAAGAATGGGAATTTTAGATCAGGCGCAAAACCTAGAGTCACTACAGAGTGTACGAGGAATGATTGGACGTGTGACTTCTTAGCCCAAAGGAAGCAGATACTGGTACTTTTTTTCGTCACCAAGAACCTAGTGCATGGCACCAAATTCAGCTGATAATGGGTCCTTTTTTGAGAATGACAAAAATCCCACATTGGTGGTTAATGAGATAGGTTGACTCCTTAAAAAGCTTCGGCAATCCTCCTCCCTTTGAGTTAACGGGTGTGAGTTAGGCCCAAGACCTAATTTTACATTGTATCAGAGCAGTATCTATCTCACCCACTAACGAACCCGCGAAATTAAAAATTGTCGCTACACCAGATGCTCAACATTGGGCCTGAGATGGGTTGTTGAGAATGACAAAAGCCGCATTGGTGGTTAATGAGACAAGTGGACTCCTTAAAAGGCTTGGCAATCCTACTCCGTTTGAGCTAGTTTTTAGGGTGTGAGTTAGGCCCAAGACCTAATTTTACACCCTTCTATCCTCCAAGCTTTATCAATAACATCATAATAAAGAACATGAACAGAGAACCAACACGTCATCAACATATTGAGATCTCTCTTCTACATAGAGTTGCTATTTGGAAACCTAATGCGACAACTTTTTTCCACCCCTAGCTATTTGACACAGGCACCCAGCCCTCAAGTGAAAAGAGAGAAACTGTCAGCACCTCCCAAAATCCTTTCATAGTCACATCTGTAAAATGTAAATGGTCATAAACACCAAAACTTACGTCTTCATTTATTTTATTTCTAAACACAACCTAGACTGGACATTATCAGGTTGAATTGGTGCTTAACATTCTCGATTAAAAGTTCCGAGCCATAAAATCACACATTTATCTGCCACCATTCCTTCTATTCCTTGGAACTCACTAATCCATTACAGTCGGAACATACTGCCAAAAACAGTTCCAACTAGAAATTGCACTCTCAAATTAAGATGATTTTTAAAAAAAATCTTTGTTCTTAAAGCCAACAAAGTAAATTAAAGAATGTGCATGTCCCTCATCGGTTGTACAATAGTTTCCACAGGGGTTTATAATGTTTGGATGATCTTTGCGTGATGTTTTTGAATCGGATGCTCATTTTCTTTTACATGGTAACAAAGTCATTCTTAGTTTACCCAATGTTAGGGCCACATTTTATATGTTTCACGCTCCAAATATCCAATCCTAAGTGTGCAAGGGCATGTTAGTGTTAGCCAATTGATATTTCTTAACTTCCAGCTTAGTGTTTTTTAATGTTTTTTACTTAGTTTTTAGTCAGTGCTTTCTTAATTTCTAGCAAAAGACTTAGTCAAAGTTAGTTGCTTAATTTTCTGAAATTAATGGCCCTTTATGGTTGATTAGTGGAACATTTTCCTATTCAATTTTAATCCACTTTGTAAGTGGCTAATAGATAGGAAATAGTTATCTTTTGCTTGTATAAATTCATATGTTCGTCATGTTAATGTTATGCTGGAATTTTAACCTCTTCTTTGTGCTTTTTACACTTAGTTCAATTTCAAGAGTATTTACTGTTCTAACAGTGGCATCAGAGCCTATAGTTGATCTTATGAGACCAAAAAGTTTTCACTTTCACCGGTGAAAATAACCAAATTTGATTCGTGAAAATGCAAGCTTTTCTAGAAACCTATGAGCTTTGGGAAACTGTGACGGAAGATAAACCAGTTGCTGCTCTACCAATAAATCCTACTTTGGCTTAGATCAAATCCAACAATGAAGAGAAGGCAAAGAAATCTAAAGCCAAGTCGCTTATACAGAACGTTGTGGCAGATTCCGTATTTTATAGAATCATGGCTTGTAAAACAACAAAAGAGGCTTGGGATAGGTTGAAAGAAGAATATCAAGGCATCGATAAAACACATCAAATGCAAGTGTTGAACCTGAAAAGAGAGTTTTATTCCACGAATTCAACTGTCGCCACCTGAAAATAAAGGATATCCATTCAAATTTGTTCGCAAGCAGTTCCCAATACGCCTTTGCTTTGCAATGACAATAAATAAAGCACAGGGACAAACAATTCCAAGCGTTGGCGTGTATTTGCCGGAACATGTCTTCTCATATGGTCAGTTGTACGTTGCACTATCTAGAGGGATATCTATGGCAACATCGTCTATAAGGAAGTTTTAGGTATGATAACCTCATATATACATACATATATTATATATTTATTTTTTTGTCCATACAAAGCCATAATTAACTATAACTATGCAGTCCTAACAACATTACACAACTTCAAATTTCAGGATTACAAGACGCCAACTCACCTATGCAAAAATAATCGACGCAACGGTGATCCAAGGACTTGAGCAATCTCTCATTAGGTGAATTAGGTGAATTAATGAGTGCTCTTCAAGCTCAAGAGCAAAGGACTATAAGACGGGACAAGTTTACTGAAGGAGCTTTCTCTGTACAAAAGCAACATTGGGGTAAAGGAAAGTAACAGTTCAACTAAAAGAATAGGGGCAAGCATGATGGAGGAAATGATAGTGGAGATCTGAAGCAAAAGTTTTCTCCCTGCAAACATTGCAAGAAAACTACACATCTGGAGTAATATTGTTGGTGGAGAATTGATGTTGTATGCGGCAACTGTAAGCACACGGAGCACGTATCTAAGGTTTGCAAATCCAGTACAAAGGCCTCTGGAGCTTTGCAAGCACAAATCGTAGAAGCTTTAGATGCACATGAGAAGCAACTCTTTGCAGTTTCACACTTTTCAACCAATGGATCTTCTGATTCGTGGCTTCTCAATAGTGGTTGCACACATCACTTGTGCAATGATGCTGAAATGTTCAAATTCCTTGATGATACTTACAAATCCAAGGTAAAAGTGGGAAATAGTGAGGTTGTAGATGTCAAAGGCACAGGTACAATGTCTATCTCAACAATATCAGGTATCAAAACAATTCCTGATGTTTTGTACACACCTAATATGAGTCAAAATTTGTTGAGTGTTGGACAAATGCTTGAAAATAATTATTCTTTGCATTTTAAGAATCGTGGATGTGTTGTTTCTGACCCTTCTGGAGTAGAACTGTTTTGTGTCGAGATAAGCAACAAAATATTTTCAATTGATTGGGAGAAAATAATTGAACAGGCTTACTCCATTACTTCACAAACATGTACAAACCTATGGCACAAAAGATTTGGTCACTTCAATTTGAGAAGCATCACAGAGATGAAAAAGAAGGATCTAGTGGAAAATATGCCTGAATTTCTTTCAAGCGACCAAGTTTGTGAAACCTGCCAGCAAGGAAAGCAAACAAAATTGCCATTTCAATCAAATCAACTATGGAGAGCTAACCAAAAACTTCAGCTCATTCATACAGATGTTTGCGGCCCAATGAAAACAGATTCCTTGAGTGGTAACAAATACTTTCTCCTCTTTATTGATGACTATACCAAAATGTGTTGGGTTTATTTCATTAGACTGAAGAGTGAAGTCTTTAATGTTTTTAAACAATTTAAAGCTTTAGTGGAGAATCAATGTAATCTTAGTATTAAAGCATTGAGGTTTGACAATGGAGGAGAATATACTTCTTCTCGGTTTGTGGAGTTTTGTAATAGCACAGGTATTGAACATCAATTGACATTACCGTACACTCCACAACAAAATGGTGTGTCGAAAAGGAAGAACATAACATTAATGGAGATGGCCAGGTGTCTTTTGCTTGAAAAAAAGATTCCAAATTAGTTTTGGGCGGAGGCAATCAATACCTCAGTATATTTGCTGAACAGCTTACCTACTGAGGCCTTGCAGGACATGACTCCACATGAAGCTTGGTGTGGGAAGAAACCATCAGTATACCATCGCAAAATCTTTGGGTGTATATGTTATTATCAAGTTCCAGAATCAAAGAGGAGTAAGTTGGACAACAAGGCTCAGAAGGGCATATTTATGGGCTATAGTTCATCCAAAGGATATAAGATTTTCTGTTTAAAAATAGAAAAACTAATTGAGAAGTGAAGTTTGATGAAACAACTACTTGGGATTAGAAAAATCAGAAAACCACTTTTCCTGATTTAAATTCAAAAGAGAAAAACTTGCGGAAGGTGAACAAGTGGATGACGTACCAGTGCGGGGCACTCGATCCTTAAAAGATGTATATCAGCAGTGCAATTTGGTTTTCTCTAAACCAATAAGCTATGCTGAAGCACAAGATTCTCAGGCATGGAGGAGAGCTATGCAAGTTGAAGTAGACATGATTGAGAAGAATGGAACCTGACAGCTTGTTGATAGGCCTAGAAATCACAAGGTGATTGGTGTAAAATGGATTTTCAAAACAAAACTCAATCTTGATGGCTCAGTTTTCAAGTATAAGGCTAGATTGGTGGTGAAGGGATACGCACAACAATATGGGGTGGATTACTGGGAACGTTTGCTCCAGTAGCAAGGGATGACACAATCAAGCTTATTCTTGCATTTGCATCCCATAGTTCCTAGCAGATTCATCACCTTGATGTCAAATCGGCTTTTTTGAATGGTTTGCTAGCTGAAGAGATCTATGTAGAGCAACCTGATGGTTTCTCAATTCCTGGAAAAGAGGATCAAGTTTATCTCTTAGCGAAGGCTTTATATGGCCTAAAACAAGCCCCAAGGGCATGGTACGAAAGGATGGACAATCATCTCATCCAACTTGGCTTTAGTAGAAGTCAAAGTGAAGCTACTCTGTATGTGAAAGTCACGGATGGTGAGAGGATGGGCAATCATCTCATCCAACTTGGCTTTAGTAGAAGTCAAAGTGAAGCTACTTTGTATGTGAAAGTCATTGATGGTGAGTCCTTAATTGTCTCAATTTATTTGGATGACATGCTTGTTACAAGAAGCAAAATGAAACTAATCCAAAGGTTCAAGGATGAAATGGAGAAAGTCTTTGAAATGACTGATCTTGGAGTCATGAAGTACTTCCTTGGCATGGAAGTCCTGCAGTCCAGTGATGGTATATTTATATGCCAGCATAAATACATTTCTGATATTCTAAACAGGTTCAAAATGCAAGATTGCAAACTTGTGAGTACTCCAATATCTACTGGTGTGAAGCTTAGCAAGGATGAGGATTCTGAAAAAGTGGATGATAGTATGTATAGAAGCTTGATTGGCAACCTTCTATATCTAACCGCAAGCAGACCTGACATTCTGTTTGTTGTAAGTTTGCTCTCTAGGTTCATGCATTCTCCTAGAGACACACACTTCACAACGGCTAAAAGAGTGTTAAGGTATATTAAAGGAACCAATAAGTTTGGAATTTTTTTTCCAACATCTACTGAAGTGACTATGAATGTGTTCGGTTACTCTGACAGTGATTGGGGTGGTAGCATTGATGATTCCAAAAGCACTTCTGGATATCTATTTTGTTTGGGGCCAAATTATTTTAGTTGGAACTCTAGGAAAACAAGAAACTACAGCACAATCAACAGCAGAAGCTCAGTACATAGTTGTTGCATCTGCTGTAAACCAAGCTATCTGGCTAAGGAAGATGTTGAAGGATTTGGACCATGAACAAATTGAAGCTACCAGGATCATGTGTGTCAACGATTTCAATCTCAAAAAAACCAGTGTTTCATAGTCGAACTAAGCACATCAAGATCAAGTATCATTTTATTAGAGAAGTCCAACATTTGTGTTGCTTGTTCATTGCTCATCCGAGAACCAGCTAGCTAACATTTTCACTAAGTCTCTGCCAAAGGAAAGGTTCAAAGATCTGAGGCAAAGAATTGGTGTTCGTCAAGAAAATGCCAAGGAGGAGTGTTAGCCAATTGGCATTTCTTAACTTCCAGCTTAGTCTTTTTTATTGTTTTTTACTTAGTTTTTAGTTTACTATTTTCCTAATTTCTAGCAAAAGACTTAGTCAAAGTTAGTTGCTTAATTTTTTGAATTAATGGCCCTTTATGGCTGATTAGTGGGACATTTTCCTGTTCAGTAAGAGGCTAATAAATAGGAAATAGTTATCTTTTTCTTGTATAAATTTAGATGTTCTCTATGTTAATGTTATGCTGGAATTTTAACCTCTTCTTTGTGCTTTTTATACTTAGTTCAATTTCAAGAGTATGTTCCAACAGTTAGAATGTCTCACATTAGTTGGTAAATCCACCGTTGCCTCATTAGATATTGGGCAATCATCATCTCATGAGCTAGCTTTTGGAGTTTAGTTAGACCTAAAATTCATTTCCTTCACATGGTATTAGAGCAAGAGCCAGAGTAGTACTCTCTAGTTTGAATTCCTCATTTCTCTCCTCTCTTTATATCCCTCCTTTTCGTTCATAACCTTTGACCAACACCACCATTTTCACAACTGTTTCCCAACCTATTCTATTGCTCTGTCTTCTCTTTCTCAAAAGTCAAATCAGCCCAACATGCAGCTATGAGCTTCCTCATCTCTCCCTCAAGACATCTAGACACTGATTTTGCTCCAATCCCCACTCTTAAGCCTGTTTAACGTAAGCTTTCTTTACTCTAGATCCACTCTTCAACTTATCTCTCTCATAACTTCAGCCCCACTCTCTTCTCAAATAGAAAAAAAAAGATGAATATTAATATTAACAAAAGAAAAAAACCCTCCATGAGTAAACCTAGAACCGAGCTTCAAGTGCATCCTCGTAGATTGTGGAAGAGTTTTCAAAGGGATTTCATAATATTAGGCCCTTGGCGTGGGGATGCTAGAATGTCTGAGCTAGCTTCTAGACTTGAAGCCCAAGGTTCCTTTTTTCACACTAATCCGTCCCAATGTTACTTCTCGCACCTTTGAGTGACCCTATGTGTTTGTGGTGGTATATTATAGTGCACAGTAGTAGATTATCATTTGCATCAAATGTTATGGGCTTGGCTGCTCCACTATGAGAGATGTTCTTGTGCTTCCTGTAACATACCTAGTGTGAAAGGAACAATGTAAAGCAAAGCAGGTTGACCATGACCATCCATCAAATTCAATGCGACATATGTAGTGAGCAAACCTGTAAAAGGGAAAAAAGAATTAACAGGTAAATAGAAGCATGCATTGGCCCTAAATCTTGAAAAACAATGATCGACAGTACTAACGGATGCTAATACATCATATATACGCAATGGTTTGGCTGTTTACATAAAAGTGATAAAACATATTAGCTAATGGACAAAGACATACATATCAAGCTCAGACACTGACAAGCATATTACTCCTCAAAATTTGCCTAGCCTGACAGACTTCTAATTGAATTATTTGTTATTAGTAAGAAAATGGGCATAAACCATCATGATTGCAGGTAATCACTTAACCAGGATCAAGTTGCATAATTCTGTGAGTTAGTCCCCTGCTATTTCAGATAAAAGAGGTGAAGAGAAGGGAGAAAGAGAGGGGTGAAACATAGAAAGCACCAACCAGCAATGCATTTCTATTGACAACAAGAATGTGCTGTTCATTTGGTCACAATCAAAATTACATGTCACTAGATAAGTTCACTTCCATTTTTAGAATTGATACCTAAACCATAAGCAAGCATAGCCCACAGGAAGTATCCATCTCGAAGTCTCTTATTACACAGCCAGTCATACCTGCAACAAAGAACAAAATCGATGAGAAAAACAAAAACAGAAAAAAGGTATAAAACTTTTTTTTTCTTGTTGACAAGGGGAACCCACAGCCGCTACCCTTTGGATGTGCATAGGGTAAACCCCCGCTTCTATGCAATAGCTCGCAAATCACATAAGAGAGATAAACCACACTAGGCAAGCCCAGTGCGACAAGCTTGACCCAAAAGGCAAACCCATTGCTTTTGCTGGCAAGGGGTTTCGAACTTGAGACCTCCAACATGGAAGTCTCAAGCTCAAACCACTGCCTACCCGAAGGGTAAAAGGGTATAAAGCTTTCGCCACTGCTTCAATTTTTTGAACTTACAAGTAGTCATCATTTAAAATGATAACCTAATATTCAACCTTTCTTTTCAGTCTTAAGATTTACTTAAATTACTCACTTGAAGAATCAGAAACATTCAACATGGAAGCACTTAATCATGCAGACATGTCTCACAGAGGCATTCATAGGCTCTTTTGGATGATGGAAAAGTAAGTGTACTGAAAATAAAATTGAAGCCTCCAAGAAATATAGAACTTGCTGGAACCACATCAATGTAGAAAATAAAAATAAATATAAAAACAAAACCAGAAAAAAAAAAAAAAGAGTTTCATTCAGCTCCATGGTCAAACCTTAAAGAAAATGCTACCAGTAAACCTGGTAAAATTATGTCACCAAACCCAATGATACTGTAGCCATGCCAAGGATCAAACAACCGTGGGATTTTCAGTAACATAGGAATGCCATCTTCTCCGCTTTTATCACCACGTGCAACCTACACCAGAGAAAATCATCCATTTCCAGAGCAATAGTCAAAGATTTGTAGTTATACCAGGGTAAAAAGCACACAAACAACACAAATAAGAAACTCTACAGGCAAATAAAGAACTTACCACTATCATCACACTCTTGTGGAACAAACTTTTTGAAAGAAACACCCAGAAAAGGTCATACAATAAAGAACAACTCAGAAGAACTGTTCCCACCTGATACAGTCAAGGAAATTAATGGATAATGTCAGACCGCCAGTAATACTTAAACTGTTGCTTTTTTGTAATAGTTGTTTGGCTGCAGGACAATAGAGATACAACATAAACCGCAGAGCAACCAGCAGTGAAGCACTTTCCCAATAGTAGGAGAAGTGAGGTGAGTACAAATGATGGATTCTGCAACCATGATCTCATCTTATATATTTTTTTTTATATGGTAATCCGCTCCCTTAGTGATTCGAACCCACAACCTCAAGGCTAGAGGTGGAGGTATGCTATTTGCAGATGACATAGTATTGATTGATGAGACTCGGGCTTAATCCATTTGAGATCATGGATGAGAGGTGGGAGTAAAAATTATAATTAATATAACTAGTGAGAGTTATATATATTTACACAATGAAGGGTTAGTGAATGATAGTCAAAAAATATATAGAGTCCAATTAACTTGAAGATAAATATATAACACTAAGGGGTCGTTTGGTTGGCAACATGTTATCCCAGGATAATTAATCTCGGGATAAATTGGTCTAGGATAAGTTATCCCACCATATATATGGGATAACTTATCTCATCACTAAGGCAAAATTGGTGGGATAAATAGTCCACGAATTACATATACTTCCAACCAAACATAGAATAAAATAATCCTCAATTTTATCCCGCAATTACTATAACTTATACCTCACACCAAACGACCCCTAACAATTGAACTTTAAAGCAAATAAGTACCCTTCAATTGCTAAAATGTATAGTGTGATATTATTGTAATTAATAGAGGCTGCACATCAAATGTAAAACAAATAAGTACCACTTTAATTGTTAAAAACATGACCTTTGAGCTTCTTGATACAAAACTAATGGAGAAATAAAGAAAAGAAAATATAGTAGAAAAAATACAAATATGTCTCTTGCTCTTAAAGAATATTACATTAGATAATAATAACAACAACGTGAGAATCAGAATTTTTAAAATATCATATAAATACTTAATACTTAATAGAAAATTAATAAACAAAAAACAAAGGAAAAATTTAAGCCACACCAAAATGAGTTTAATGCAGATGAATATTATTACTACAAACTTAAATGTCATTTCATTCCTCTAGACTCATTGAGTTATTTAACGTTTCAGTCATTTTGTGGAAACTGAAACGGAAAACACACATTTATACTATTAAGATATTTAAATGATTGTTTTTTGAAGTTCTTCCCATTTATAGCATATTACTTCCTTAGCATAATATTTTGTATATATTCACAATAAGTATTAAACGAAAGAGTAACTCCAAGAAATTGAAAAGACTACAAAAAATTTAGTTTCTCAATTAAATAATTCATTGTAAAATATTTAATGTTCTAAAAATATTTATTGTAATATAAGTTTATTTTTTAGTAAATAAATATTATAGAAATAGTTTTAACTTTAAGGGCAAAATGATAATCCAACTTTGAGGTTTGCCTCTTCCCACTTTTAGTAATATATATATATATATGATGATATGATATATGATGTATAAAGAAGTCAGGCAAAGGTGATTCGCAACTTTCTCCATACTCTCTCCTCGTTTCTTATTAGTTGTTGACAATTGAAAAGCAAAAATCAAATTTCTACTGAAGTAAAATGTTAACTTCTGTTAAGGTTTTGGGGAGCACTTATCTACTTAATAGTTGATGTCGAGAACAGGGATACCACAATACGTTAAGACATTGCTCATCCACAGGAAAATCTCAAGCATTAAAGAGGAAGTACAGGGATTTCCCATTTCCTAAAGCCAAAACATTACATAAAACTGTAAAGTTGTAACACAATAAAAACCAGCAGTATGAATTGTCTTACCTTGAGGTTTGGAATTTGCACAACCTGGAGAACCGTGATGATCAATGCAATACCCTAGTTAAGAGAGATCATCAACCCATTACCTTGAGTCAATACTAATAAGAATAAAAATAGAGCCATCCAATTATCTAAGAACAAAAACAGAGTTATCCAATTATGAAGTTACACTATTTTCCTTTTCTCCTTCAGCTTGGGGGTTGGGGTTGGGGTTGAGAGCTCTCCCCTAGTGTCTAGATATATAATCATACCTATTGAAAGTAGAGGTAACCAAAGAATAGGAGTTGATATTTCAACACTGAAAATAACGCACTCCCAAGTAGCAGGATGAACAAAAAAACATTCCCTAAGTGTCTAGAAAAGAATAAAATGTTTACAGATTTAAATCATCAAAAGTTCTTATGAAAAAGGAAATTGCACCAGACTTACACTATTTCCAAGAGAACAAAAGACAAGGAGAACAGAACTTGACAACTCAAGCGCATGGGTTGCTCAATTCAAGAGCAAAGATGTTACTAGTATTTTGATAATAGAGAAGAAAGATTCCATTTCCCCCCTCACAGCAACATTTTCAAACACAAATCTGCTGTCTTAATAAAATAAAAAACATGTCTACTCTTTTTAAGCATATCGTGTCATCCTTAAGACAACATCTGCAAAAAGTTTTTTCTTTTGTAGCACACAGAAAGGGTTTATTCCTCTGAATTATTTTTTTATAACTGTGGAGTCTGGGACAGCTTTCACGCACTTCAGTTAATTCCATGGGAACTGCCACTTCCCACCAGCAATAGGTACCAGGAAACTCTGTCCACCAAGGCTAGGACAAATGAGAAAAATAGGCTTTTTTGACGAGGTAAAAATTTGTTTCTATAAATTTGTATCTCCATCATAATACTCTCACCTTAACAATTTCCACTAACCAAGAAGATTAAATCCCAAGCAGGTAATAAGAGAAAAGGAAAGTTAAAAAGAAAACCATGGTTAGATAAGTGCAACTCTCTAACCAACAGGTCAGGGTTAAAACTGTGCAGAAAAAAACAGGAAATAGAGGAGATACAAGCAACTGGGATGATATTAGACAAAGGAAAAGTGTGAAAATGCAACAGCGCTTACAAGTATATCTTGACCTATCCAAGCAAAGGAGATATGACGGTAAACTGCCCACAGAACTGCAAAGGCTATGCAGAATGGAGAAATCGCCAGCGTCAGATATGAAACAGGTCCCAGAAAAGGAATTTTAATGTATGACTGTCCAAAACGTTCAAACCATCTGAAACTATATATAATGACTGTCAGCTACACTTCTAAGAACCACCAGCAACTAGAGTTGTGGCATGTAAAATGAACTTAAATCTTATTTCAAGAAAATACAAATAAGAATTTAGTAGCAAAGACTGACAAAAACAATTGATGACAAGGTGTCCGTAATGCGCCACAATGAAAGAGCACCACACCCAGAGTGACCTGAAAGAGTACGGGGTGCTCAAGGCACCATGTACCCCCTCCCCCAACAAAAGAAAAGAAAAAGAAGGATAAAAGGCATATTGGGTAATGCTCCTGTGCACCTGTCTAAGCCACAGTCACTTCCATCAAAGCATGCAAAACTGGAGTCTTAATAATAACTACTACTCTGGGTGGAACTAGTAGACTCATCACACATGAAAGGATGTAAAAAGATCGAGGAGGACATTTCACATGGACAAATCATTATTAAAAAGGAACATCATGTGTTACTGTTTTTTATGATCATGTTTAAACAACAGATGTTGCATGATTTACAGCAACACCTGTAGTCTCTGTTTGTTTGTTTTTTAAGAAAGAACAACCGTGATCTTTCTTTTTGGCACTCATAAATGGCTGGTGTTTTTGGTTGAGAAAAGTTTAAAACAATGGTATATTCAAACATGAGATGGTAAACACCTTTGTTTCTAGATAGGTATGGTAAGAAGGTAATGCCTCTCAAAAGCCAGGTTATGAAAACAGGTTTTCAAAAGAACGAACGTGTAATGCTAACGTGACTGCTACTGTTGGGTATGATTATGGCCGTTTATGATAGAAATTGCAGTAAATGCTTGAAAAGTGTGACACAGAACATTAAAGGGGATAAACATGTGACGTTAAAGAGCAAGAAATTTCCGATTCCATTTTGCCTTTTAATTTGTTGACTTCCGGGAAAGACTCCTTTTTTGCTCTATGTCAAGATCTGTATTACAATTTTTTTCAATCTTCTTCAACAATTCAGATTTTGCTTATAGTTTCGTGCTATTATAAAAGTTTTGAGAGACAACAAAATGATGTTATATTCAGTTCCACCAAAACCTGCAAGAATCTCACTTGTATCTATTATCACATGATCAAGATTTATGCACAATGCAACCACAGGTCAATATTACCAAGGGCCAGGATTGCAGAACATAACACAGTGCGTCAGAAACAGAAGAATAAGTTGTGCTAATGGTAGAGGGAATAGCTCTAAATTTGCTTAAAGCAATGACTCGTGCTTCATATCCACTATTAAATATGATTTGACACCACTATAACTAATTAGGCTTCAGGCCCTGAATCCTAGATAGAATTTTAACAAGATCTAAAAATGCAATTGTATAAATTGATGTGAAACTTTTATTTGTTTTCCATGCACAGCCGCCTAATTACAGATTGGTTTTCATTCATGGTCTTTCTTGGTGCAGTCTTACTACTGAATTTCTGAAGCCAAAAGAAGAGCGCTGAATGCCAGTTGGAACAGTGCGAATAATGAGAATTTGCGTGAAGCAAGAGATGTGTTTCCTTTGTTTTCTAGTGGAAGATGGATGAATATGCAGCTATGAAGTCAGCCAACCTACTCAACTCTCCATGTTTGAAACTTCACTTTCCAACCACTTTTTTCTGGAAAGCTTTGCTAGCCTTCTAGTTTGCGTAGTGTTTGCTTGGACAGTTTTATCAAAAAGATATATGAAGAAATTTTTTCAATTAATTTCTAACAAACTTCTATAAAACAACTAAACAAAATCTTTAGTTCTTTCAGAAAACTTTTCCTGAAAACAACGCAAACGTGGTTTTGCTTAGTGGAGCATTTGACACACTGTAAGCTAAGAAAACAATATATGAATAGCACCAATAAGATACATACCATGATAGCAAAGCGACCAAACAAGTTTGTAGACCCTGTAAGGACAATGTGAGAAAGGTGTTACTTCAAATAATGTCTGCATGAAGATAGAACGATTTTCACCTCATTCAATCCATTCACGTCTTTCCTACATGTGAAGGAAGTGCTAGCAAGTTCTTAACTCAAATGGATTAATGAAAGGGGTCACCTATGGATGAAATTATAATGGAAACAAATATGAAAGGTATTGCGACATGAAAAAGAAAAGGTCCTGATTTCCATTCATATTTAGGGTCATGTTATTAGTGTAAAATCTTATGTATTGCTGCCCCTGAATTAAGTCTCCTTCTATTGGTGTGACATACCTCAACACCCCCAATGGAGAATAGAACCACTAGAACCTCTATAAACCAGGAGGACATCAATTTGTAAAGCATAATCAAGAAGCAGGACGCAACCACCACGAACAGAACTGCTGATATTATGTTGATTTCCAACACAACACTGGAACGAGACACCTCTGTGACATTGCATTCATTTGAGCCATCCTGTGAGATCAAGACATATTTCAACCAAACTGTTAAATACAGATGCAGTGAGTTTCATTCTTCAAAATTGTAAAATATATGGAATACAGCTAAAGAAAAGGAAAAATAAAGAGGGAGAGGGGGAGGAATGTTTGTGATTTACTTTTAAAAGCTTGTCCTGCTCAATTGCAGCTTCTCTGGCACGCCATGCAGACCAATAGGAAGCACACAATATGGTAGCAACTGCCATAAGCCATAAAAATACTTCAGCTACATCGACCATTGGGCGTTTTGGAGAGTACAGCTGCACAGAAACTGAAAGATGGAAAATCTTTTAGTCATTATTTCAGAGACAAATCAGCAAAAATTGAGACCGTGTCAGATAATCTCAAACCATGCAGATGGAACTATAAACTGTGTCCCCCCACCAATGGCGGAGTCAACATTTTTGTCAAGGGTGTTCATACTTTTAGAACATGGATGGGTGATTTTTGTATCAAGGGTGTTCAACAATCGATATATATCAAAACATCTATATTTAACCTATATATTCCAAAAAGATTTCCGAATTGGATGAATGTAGCTCCGCTCCTGCCCCCTATCCTTCCCAAATAGAACTACAAAAAAAGAAGTCCAATACCACGAGACTCACCAGAAGAGCTATTTCCAAGAAACTTTATCAGGCTTGTGCCAGCATGTTGCGGGAGCATGATAGCAGGGATACCGATGTCCAAGTCAGGTTCATGGGGTTCACAAACCATCTTGAAGAGCTCTACATAACAATGAGAGAACATAAGTTATATGTAGCCGTTTGCATGTGCATATCAAGACATTAAGCAATAGTGGTAATACAGGAATTTATCAGATGATTTTAGTTTTTCCATAGGGCACACTGTGATGATGTTCCAAGTCAACACCAAATTCAATCACTGAAATTTGATAATGAGGAAATAGCACTGCCTGTAGTTCAAAAAATAAATCATGGCTGTTGGTTGACTGATTGCAGTTTCCCCAGGACCATCAAGAATGAGCCAATTCATATTGGAACACGGAAAGCAATACAGATAATACTTGGGAAGAGCACTTGAACCTGTTTGGTTGTTTATTATGAGGATAGCTGAAGCACCGGCATCTTCTGCAACATTAGCTTTGGTAGTGAAACTGCAATTACCTCGGTGCACCAGGATGGCCTCACCAGTGAGCTATACATATTAGAAACCTTAATTTTGAGTTCACGATACAAATGACATATTTTTGAGGTTTCCACTCAAATATGCTTTCAATAAGAGAAATAAATGTGAAACAACCTTATTCCTAGGTGTGCTACAACAATCTGGAGGGTCTGCAAAAGCCAGCCTTGTCTGATTAGCACGCTTCTCCTTTGATTCCAATGTCGGGCCAAATCGAGCACCAACACCAACAAACTCTGTTACTTCTATACCGTCAACCCAGATCGGAACTTTGACCTATTTGAGGAATTTAGATAATATGTCCAGTTACTAGTGTGAGACAAAGTGACTCCAATAATATATACAAGTAATAAAATATTTGACCTAGTAAAATTAAATTAACATCTGAACAGCAGTCTGGTTCCACGTGATACTGACCAAACCAACCGTAACACTAATTCCTGTTATGCTAGGGAGTTTCTCAAACAAGTTCCACAATGAGGGGAAGGAGAAAACACGATCTTTCAAATTTAACACCCCGGAGTCCCCAATTTATCCTACATCCATGTGACAAGACAAGCAGTCTATCTTCTGAATAGCATGGAACATATGTGTGGACAACACTATGGCATCTGAGTTATTCATGCCAATTCATATAAAAATCTAGGAAAATAAATCAAGCTATACAGGAATTTCCACGAGGTCATACGCCATCAGAGTTCTTCACCACAGGTAGGTTTCAAGAAGTGCACTCTCTCAGTTCAATCCTTTTGTAAGTCTTATTCATGGGATCTGGTGATGATTTTGATGGTGGAAAACCTTAGGAAAAGGAAGGATGTTTGTTTCAATTGGTGTAACTTATGCAAGGAGGCACGTGAAGATGCAGATCATCTTCATCTGCACTGGTGGGATATGTTCAGTTGGTTTGGTATGTCTTGGGTCTGTGAAAGATCTGTTGTTTTGCTGGAAAGCTGGAAGAAGTAGGAGGAAAACCATAGTTGTTCCTCCGGCTTTGATGTAGATCATTTGGAGAGCGAGAAATAGGAGGGCTTTTGAAGGGGTAGAATTGAGTTTGGGGCAGCCGAGGAGTAGTCGACGGTCCTTATTTATTTTTGGTGCACCCATGTAGTTTTGGGATATTTAGAGGATTGGATGTCTTTTGTAGGGAACCATATCTTTTTGTAGTTTCTTTACGTTTTGGTATACTACTTGTATACAGCCGATTTTTGGCCTTTGATTTGTCACATGATACTATATACCTGACCAAAAAATTGGATCTGGTGATAAAGTAATACTGGAGAGCAAGCCACAGTAAACCTGATGATAGTAAAGCTGTCTCTTTGCTTGGAAAATCATACTTACTGATGTTCTACTGAAAACACATAAAGTCATCTCCCTAACTTAAGAAGAAACTTATCTTTAAATTCATCTTCTCCTTTTCTGATGTTCTTGTTCCACGGCTGAAATTAGTGCAACAGACTGGATGGGTCACAAGGTTTAGCAGTATACACAAATAAAAAAGAAGAGCAGTGAATCCCACAATCATGTCAACAAGTTACAGCCAGGCCATTACTGTAAATTTCCTCGTGCGCAGATTACAGTGACATCTTCTAAATTTCCTTGTGTGCAGATATAATATCTTAACTGCCCATACCAGTGACCAACTTTCTTCAGACCATACTATTGGGCGCAACCTTTTCTTTTTTTAACTTTCAGAGGAACGCAAGGTAATTTATTTATTTTTTGATAAGTGAGATAGGAAAGCTTAATATTACATCAATTGTAGCACCATGAGAGATGCTTTTGGAAAGAGAGATACAGTAAAAGAAAAGGGTACCCTTTAGCCATGTCTGGAGAAGAAAAATCTAACATTTATTCTGTTTTGCTGACACTTCAATTTTCACACCAAAATTACAAGAGCCAAAGGCATGAGGCCTTACTGCCTTCGTGGCTTCAAAGCACCTGAGATTTCCTTTCTATATCACCCAAAATATGAAAGGACAATTTTTCTGTCAAATTTCCTACAGTACTTTTGAGTGTTAGCCCCTTTCCAACTCCACAAAGCTTGCTTTTAAGTCTTTGAGTGTCACCCATTTGAAGCTGAATAGATGCAGAAACAGGTTCCACATTCGTCTTGCGACTGAGAAGTGAAGAAAGAGATGATTAACTGTCTCAGTTTCAGCTTCACATACAATGCCAAGAGATGATTGACTGGCTCAATATCAGCTTCACATACAACGCCAAGAGATGACTGACTGGCTCAATTTCAGCTTCACATACAACGCCTGTTAGAGAGTGAAAAGATCCTCTTCATTAAAAATTTGAGTGAGAAAGGGCTCATTTACTGCAATCCATCCAAAACTGGCCACCGTGGCAAACACTTTGGTTTCCTAAATCATCTTCCATCGCCAGTCCATTCTTAGGGAAGAAGCTTAAATTTTGTAGACTTGACTGTAAAGATGCCCTTGTTATCTTTGTCCATCTCAGTGAACTTTTTTCCTTCACTTACCCAGTTATACTCCTATGGAGCCAGCCTAACAGCTGAAGCAAGCATCCCACTCTCAGTGTTAGCAGTTCTTTCTAAAAGTAGTATTTGAACTGCTAAGATCTGACCAGAGCAACAGATGTAAGTTGGTTCATGTTCTAGTTCTACTGATATATTAAAGATCTCACGATATTCCATGCAAGCAGGAGCATGTCCAACTCCAATCCGAGCACCCATCTAAAAATTTCATTTGTAGCCCATTACCTATTGTAAAAATTGTGTAAAGGATTTGAATTCTGACGGCAAGCGTCTAATGATCAAGTGCCACTCTATCCGTAATTTTGTTTCTTACAAGTGGATAGCATATCCTCAAACATGTCAAAAACTCATGGCTATGCAAAAAAAAAAAAAAACACTATGTATCGTTCCAAGAGGTACCCAGATAGATTGAATGGAAAGAGGCAACCTTACAAAGCTTCACAACTACCAACCTTTGGTAACAAAAGAAAGCTGGATTTTTTGCATGGTTCAATCTTGTTAACCCTTTTTAGATGCTTTTGGACTGATATCTTATGCAAAGATTACCCCACATGAGGCATAAGATACAATAGTCAAGTGTTATAATTAGGGCTTACATCAAAATTAAGACCACCAAAAGTTTTATATCCCAAGGTGAAAGGAAGAGAGAGGTCATAGAACCAATATTCACACAAATTGGTTATTCTTCACTTTTCATATTTCCATGCTGAAAGTGATTACCCAACTTCGACTTGGGAACAGAGTAAAAAAGGTACTATATGTTATATAGATGTTGGAACCTGCAGAGACATAATCAATCGTTTAGGATTAGGAAAAGGGAAGATGGTATTCAGTGGGGGTCATTTTGTTATAAAACACTTGTTTGGCCTATATGTCTAGGAAAGTTAGCCATTACTTTTTAATGGCTCGTTGAAAAACTTTCAACTTGAGAGGTAGAGTTCCACAATTTCTTTTTGTCTTGATTTAACATTTAACCTAAGTTGCTCGGACTCGGGTGTAGGTGCCGGATAGGGGTGCGGATCTAGAGGTCGTATGATCTGAATTTAAAGATTCGGGGTACGAATCTTGGTACAGGTACAAGTATGGGGATTCGAGTAAAAGTAATTAATTATAATCATATATTAACTGAAGATTAATTGGGGAGGTGCAATCATATTTTTGTTGAAGAGGAACTATTATCATATTTTTGCGTAACTCTTAAATGGTAAGCCACTCGATCAATGGCAATTTCAAGTAGCTGGAAGTGGTAGTGCCCATGGCTCAACCTCTATGTGAGAAAGTATATTAAGAAATTCAAAAGATTATACTAAATTTGTACCCTCTTAAAGAAAAGTGTAGGGGGTGCAATAATAATCAACATACGTTGATTTAAAATCCTAGATCCGCCACTTCTTTTCTTTTTTAATAAAGTAGATTCGCCATTTCATTCAAACTCTCATTTCTTAATTTACATGATGCCATAGGACAAATAGGATAGAAATCAAGAGCACGATGGGAGGGCTTAAGAAACCAATGCATCCTTCCCCTTTTTTAAAAAAATAAGTAGGAACACAATGCATTATATCACTAGCTCACGCAACTTAATCGTCAAGAGACCCAGCAGATCAGCACCGAAACAAAGAAAGCGTGAATCAAATCATTTTTGTCGTGATTTGGATGAAGGTAGTGTTCGAAGCAACTCATGTTCACCTCAACTATTTCACACAATACCTGCCCGGTACAGATATTGGATAACTTTACCCATCTCCGACTTAGATAGATGGAAAGAAATCACCTAACTTTTTTTATCAACCGTTAGGTCACATCCTCGAGTGCTAATGTCATAGTTCCCTTTAATTGTTTAAATGATTATACAATTAAACACATATAGCAGAAGAATAGCAATTATATCACTCAAATATTAATCACACAGTACAAAAGCCAAGCTAAAAAAAGCACACTTGACCTAAGACATTAAAAAAACAACCAACTATACACTGATAACTCGCCAGACAAACATAAACAATCAAGCAACAGAGTCTCAATGGGTTTAGCTATCTGAATTCTCTATTTCAATTTCACTCTGTTAGATCAATTTCATTTCAGTACTACATAATAAATAGACACGCATAAACAGCACCCCCTCAAGAAAAACAAGAAGTGGGGAAAAAAATCACAAGAGTAATCACAAAACTCAACAAACCAATCCTACAATTACCCATTCAGTACAGTAGAGATAAAACAATGTCACTAAATTTTTTTAAAAAAAAATGCATATTTGGTGAACTACCTTCTAGCTAAAAATGAAGAGAACCAGAAACTTAACTAACGTGTAGCTAAAAAAGACTCAATCTTTGAAATGAAAAACTAAAAAACAGTTACAATCAAGAATCAGAAGTTTACCAGAACAAAATTGTTGTTACAACCAGGTCGACTTGGAGCAATATCATCTTGGTGAACTATATCACCCCCACTGACCAAAGAAGTACACAACACAAGTAGAACAAAAACAGCACAAATTGAACAATACACTTTCTTGAACTCCATGAAATCCAAGAACCCTAGAAAAAAATTTCTTCTTGGAGCAAATCTTGGAGATCAAAGGTAACTGGTGAAATGGGTGTTGTTATTTTTTTTTATTTATTCCCTTTTGTACTTAGTTTTTTCTTTTTTTGGTGGAAGATATGAAGAAAGACATGGGAAGTGGGGGATATATGTATGAAAACAAGAAATGAGTTAAAGAAAGATATTCAATTACGGCACTGTTTGGTCATTCTATTTTATTTTGTTTAATTATAGTATTAAATGAGTTGTTGTGTCTTTTTTGGGTTTTCTCTACTCTCACTAAATGGCGCGTGTACTAGACGTGGTAGTTGACCATTTTAAGTCACCTCAATTTTTGTAAGGGAACCTTTCTTATCTCTCTAATGGATGTGTCACTAATTGGTATATTTATGTATTGTCACTTCTTTCATGAAAGGTGACTTTGCCTGGGAGATAGACAACATCTTCGAGTGCATCAAACTATGTAGCTCATGAGAATACTACACATTCAACTTTCGCGCTAGCGCAGACTCAATATATAAAAATATCTTATTAGAAGTAAGATTATAAAATTATAGTTGAAGCATGTAAAGAAATATAAAATTAAATAGTTGAAAAAGGCACGTCAAAGTCGACGGAATATTTTGATTGGGTCACATGTAATAAAGGAGGAAGAGAAGCAGCTAAAGGAATATAATTAAGTAGCTGAAGCAGGTACGTCAAAGTTGACGGAATATTTTGATTGGGGCGCATGTAATAAAGGAGGAGGAGAAGCAGACAACTCAAGCAAACAACTGAAGCATGCATGTCGTGCAACAGTTGCCTTCTTCAACAACTTTCGTAGCCTCTTATTATGTTGTAATTACTTTCTCCGTTTTAAAAATAGTGAGCTGATTTGATTTGGCATGTAGTTTAAAAAAATAAAGAAATTTTTTCAAACTTATGGTTCTAAAGTAAAATTATGTTAAATGTATCAATATGTTCTTTAATCTTGTGGCCTAAAACATGTCACGTGGAAAGTTGAAATTAAAATTTTGTCAAAAAAAGAAAAATAGATCATTCTTTTTTAAACAGAAGAAGCAATAATTGATTATGAAAATTTTATATATAATTTAATTTTGTATTTGAAATGAGAAAATACTCAAATCTTATTTTTCTTTTCACTTTTATTTGTAATTTTATTCTAATTTTTATTGTTATAAAAATGTCCTTATTTAAACTATATTTCATATTTTTTTAGGTAAAATATATTCAAATAATAAGATATTATTTACAAAAATTATAACCAAAGACGACTTTAACTTCAAAATTTTCAAATAGAGTGAAACAATATTTCTAATACTATGTAGTAACTCGTATATGGAATCTAATTTATAACATTACATGATTATTTATTTTGAAATATTTCGCTTTCAGAGTAGATTGACTATATGGTTTAGGTAAGTTAGTCAAGTTAAATGCTTTTGCTAGTTTTCGGTGAGCAATTTTAAAAGTTGAATGAGAATAAATGTGACATAAAAGGGATAGGTCTTTTACAATTATATTTAACGGATTGTATTAACTTTTTAAAAGTTTAATAAGAAATAAATATGACTTGAAACAACGACGTAACTAGAATTTCAATTAAAACAAAATCTAAAAAGCAAACACATGAGCTAATCAAGAGTAGTTCAATATTTACTATATGTATAAATAAAAAACAAATTTAACTATATATAAATAGTATAATTTTCCATTGAAGAGGATTTGATAACCCCCGCCCCCCTAGCCATAGAGACTGACATGAAAGAGACAAGATCAAACTGTTTAAAAATACCCATTCACGCTTCTAACTAGAATAACATGTCTCATTAAAAACCCGATAGACGACAGATGTCTTTACTTTCTATTGGTACTTTCTAAAAAATAAACGACTTAGATTTGTATTAATGGATTATAAATATTGTAATATATTATAATTTCCATTCTCATACTTATCACCAATTTCATAACTAGTCTATTCCCTCCGTCCTAAAGTAAACATTACTTAAGCAAATAAAAATTATCCTCAAAATAAGTGTCATTGCTCTATATACTTTTAAATGTAACAGTAACACTAATACCATATAATATTTTCATATTATTTTTTATTTTAATATTTTTAAATTATAATTTAATTTAAAAAATATGCTTGTAAAAATGTGAGTTGATCTGACAAGGTTCGCTATCCATATACTAATGGATTGGGCTAAGTATTTTCTTACCTGTGAAAAAGAATAGATCAACCCAACCTAGCCCTATAGCCCGTCAAATTTCAAAATTTATATGAGCTAGTCCAGATGAAATGGGATGACGCGCATTGACAACTCTAGATACAACAAACAACATAGAAGGCTAGAAGCTAGTTAAAGTGACGTTTGAAATGGTTGTTTAGTTACTGGAGATCGATAAATTAGTTTTGAAACAGCTTTTGTAAAATAATTTGGAGAGAAACTAGTTTTAATGAACAATTATTTATGAAAACTGGTGTAGTTTGACTATGAGTTTTTCTTTACTTTTTTTGAAAGTTAAATTTCGAAAACACATTTGATTATAAAAATTCTAAAATTCTAGTTGAAGTTGAGAGAAAAAAACACACAAGTGTTTTCAATTAAAATTACTTATCCAAATACAACTATGCAATTTTCAAATATAAATTTTTATTTTGAAAATAAAAAATATGACCTAATTACTTAAATTTCAATAGTGGTAGTACTACTTTTTGAAATTCAATTATTTTATTACACGTACACAGAAAAATAAAAAAGTTTGTGTCCAGATACCAAAACCGTCACCATCACATTTTTCTCAACTTTTCAACAGAATTATAGGCATCTTTTTCTTTCTAATTTTTTTTAAAAAAAAAACTGAAAAGTTAGGCAAAAATCACTCAAATGCTCACTTCTAATTTTAAAGTTGTGAATTCGAACTATTAAAAAAAATAAAATTTACTATAAAACTTAGTATAATTTTGTAAATAAGCATACATCTCAAAGGTTATTATATACATCGATTTTTTTGTAAGATTGTACAAAATGAACTCTATTTTAGTTAATTTTCTGGTATTATATTTCTTGAAAAGACATCTTAAATATCCATAAATTTTGAAGTTATTAATAGGGGTGTGCAAAAATCGAATCGATCGATAAAAATATTATTGGTTTATTGTTATTGGATTATTAGTTTATCGGGTTTTTAATGATTTTTAAAAAAATTATTGAGTTATCGGTTCGATATCGATTTTCACTATTGGACTATTGGGTAAACCGATAACCCAATAAGATTATAATAATTTACTATTTTATCCCTTCGTAAATATTAAATATTAGTAATTTAATAGTAATAAGACACTATAACAATACTTTACATATTTTAATTTTTACCGTACTTAACTGATTAGTTATCCACTTTAGTATTTTAGTTTGTAATTAACTAATTATAGATTTTACAAGTTTGTAAACATAATCTTCGTACTTTATCTGTTTTTTATTAATGCAAATTATCATAATAATTCTTATCGGGTAAACCGAAAATCGATTCGTTAAGAACGTAAAATCGATAAATCGACAATCGATAATTTTTTTTTATTGGTTTAGCATATTTTAAAATAAAAAATCGATAAATCAAACCAATAATGCATAAAATCAAATCGAACCGACCGAATTCATAAACAAATCAAAATATAGCTCAAGGAGGTCACATCCTATGTTTGAGAAATATGTCATTAACGATCCTCCAACCATGAATAAATTTTATACTCACATTGTTTATCAATAGAATCATATTTCTTTATATTTTATTTGTTATTATAATTTATTTTTTATCACTTTAAAATTTATTACAATCAATTATTTTTGATAAATTTTCCGTTTTTTTTTAATAGAAAATTTCCGTTTGTTATGGAGAGATGAGAGGCGTGAAGTATAAGGAAAACATGAAAGCGCGTAGCTTAAAAATGGACGTTGTTACCGGCTACGCATGGGACCGGTAAACAGAGATGTCCGTATAAACCGTACGATAAGAAGAGCGCCATAATTGTAAATGGGTCTGAGATTCACATTCAGGTAGCCAGTCTTAATCACCTGTACTCAACCTCACGTGTAGAGTTTTATTCCTTTCACCTTATTGGTTCATAATCGAAAGTCCAATCTTCAATCAATGATTTTTTATTTTAGAAATATGGCTAATTAATACTGAAGCAAATACTTTTTATTTGATTAGTATATTTTAGGGGTGATAATTGGGTGGATTGGGTCAAATTTAAGCGGATTATAATGGGTTAAGATAATAAATGGGTCAAAATCCAACCTAATCTAACCCAAATTTGCTTGGGTCAAAATGAGTTGAGTAATGAGTTATAGAGCGAGTTAAGACTCAATCTAACCCAATTTTTACTAAGTTTTACTTACTTTGTTTATTCTTTTTCAATATTTTAGTACTTAATTAAATTATATTTTTCTTTATTTTGGTTATATAAACTATATAGCAGATTAAAAAAAATGTTTTAAAAATATTTTGACAAAATTTCTCGAGTCAATTCGGATTGAATATCAACCCAATTTTAAATGGATTGGGTTGAGATGAGTTGGGCTAATAAATAAGCGGGTTATTAATATGCCCAAATTTCAATGAATTGAGCGGGTTGAGTTTAATTTTGCCACCTATAGTATATTTCAAGTAAAATAATCATCTTTGCATGATATTTTCATTTTTTTAAATGAAAATTTTATTTTCAACATTCAACTATTAGTTTTTTCAAATTTAATTATTTTTTTTGTTCTATATTTAGTAACAATTTAATTTTAAGATACTCGTTTTACCTTTGACCACAAATTTCAAAATTATATGTTCTTTTTAAAAAAAAAAAGAAATCGTCTCGAGTCAAACTACATTGGAGAGAAAGTTCAGAATTTAGAATTCAGGGTTTAGATTTAGGGTTCAAGAAGTTCAGAATTTAGGATTCAGAGTTTAGATTTAGGGTTTAGAGTTTAAAAAAAGGACAAGTCTGTCTGGTGCACTAAAGTTTGCGCTATGGGCAAGGTCCAGGAAAGGATTCGATCACAAGGATTTATTGTACGCAGTCTTAACTTACATTTTTGTCAAAGATTATTTTCGAGAGTTAGACAATCAATTAATATCCGGACATTGTGGGACTATAGGATAATTTTTTAAGAGAAATTTGATTGTGAGAATATGATTTATTTTAATGAGTAACTTTTAACAACTTCCAAACTACTTCTATATCACACAAATTAAATGGTCAAATTAAGGGGGTGGGGCTAGAGGTGATGGATATTGAATGACTAAATCAAAAGATTAGTATATTTTAATCTATATAATTATTTGGTATTTGAAACATTCCATGTCTTATTTTTAAAAAAAACTTCAATCTGAATTCATTATTAGTGAATGTATCATAGTCATAATCAAAATAATATTACTAAAAGTGCTAACTTAGCTTCCTAAATAATAAGAGCTCGTCCGGTTGGGAACAAGTTATTTCAAAATTAGTTAATTTAAAATTATTATTTTATTTTTAATATGGAAGAAAAATAACATTATCGTCTCAGAATAAGTTATTTCGCAATTTTATCCCAATCAAATGACATATGATATATTTAAGTCGAACATTCAAACAAAAGATAAATTGGTTATCTTTGTGAATCAATAAATAAATTTGATGCAACAAAGAGAAATAATACTAAAACAAAACAGAACTTGTTTTTGAAGGACTAGACAAAAATAGGAAAATATAAAGCTAAAATTAATTTCGTTAAATAACTTTAGATAAGCTAGAAAGATATCCTTTAAGAAAAGGAAATTAAACTCTAATAAGTAAAGATTTTGTTAGGCAAAACATATTTAATTAAATTAAATGCTTTTTCACTAGTAAGTAGTAACCCATCTTAACAATCTTTTTCCTCTTTTAGAAGAGGAAACGAGTATTAATTATCGTAAGCAACGTCTTAATAAAGGAAGATGATCACTTTTGATTGATCAAACGTTTTGAAAGGGGAAAACGGTAAAAAAATGTCCTTAAATTATATGAAAGGAACAAAAATATTTTTCATTTATATTCCCTTCGTCCATCTTTACTTGACCCCTATACTATTTTAGGATGTCCAACAATACTTGTCCACTTTATGAAATCAAGACATAATTTTACACTTTGTTCCTAATTTACCATTGTCATTAATTATAATTATTTCTCTATTACATTTTTCAAGACATAGTATTAATTATATTCGACGGGTGATTTAGTAATATTACCCATATCATTTACTATTTTTTAATTCATGTGTCAAGTCAATAAGGGTCAAGTAAATATGGACGGAGGAATTAGTTTGGTAAAAAAATATCGTTGCAGTCAATATTTTGTTACTAAATGGGTTAGAAATGTCATTCTTTAAATAAATATATTTTTTTTCTTTTTAAACATATTGTATTCCTAATAAAAATATTATTTTTAAATAATTTTTTTCTTGTTTTGTTTTGTTTTTAAATCACATTAACTAATAAAAATGTAAGAAAATATTTTTTTTTCTTAATCTCATTTTATCAATTAAAATAGAACATCGTACCCCTGTAACAAATAATATATGTCATAAATATAAGATCATAGTAAATCCAACATTAATTTTTATTTAGATAACGATAAAAATAGTAATTATAATAAAGCAAGAAATATTTTAATTTTTAATTTTTTCGCGAATTGAAGTAGGATAAATATTTGTTAATTAAAAAAATATTATTAGAAAAATAATGTGTTCAAAAATAAAATAAATAATATATTTATTTGGAAAAGGATACTTTTGATTAAATTAAATTAAATTTATCACTACATTAGTTAGAAAGTTCATTTGCATTTTAATAAAATTTATTTTGAACCATTTTTGGTGCGGTAACGTTTATTATACACTTGATAGCATTTTATAGTTCTTACTTCATATTTCCTAAATATTAGTTCCTCCGTCTCATTTTATGTGACATCTTTTTCTTTTCGGTCCGTCCCAGAAAGAATGTCACCTTACTCAAATTAGAAACAATTTACCTTTAAAGTTTCATTTTTATCCTTAATGAAATGATTCTCAGTCATACAAATATCTAAGAATCATTTTAGATCCACAAGTTTCAAAAGTCTTTTTTTTTCTTAAACACCGTGTCAAGTCAAAAGATGTCACATAGAATGGGACAGAGGGAGTACTATGTTATTCTTCAAAACAAAGAGAAAATAAGTTGACAATATTTGAAAACACTGACTGAAACAAATCAATCTGTATATTTATCAAACCACTTTGTCCATGCTCAGACTTCAGTTCAGTATATGCCACTTTAATCTAAAGATGTATAGAAACATGTTTTTTGGAGTATTGCTTAACAATAGAACTAGAGATCAGCATTTATGGAAAATTCAGGTAAAATGAGGGGATATAATGACTTCTATAGACAATTTGACGAAGCTCGAAGACTTGTGTTAATTCTGTTGCAGCCACTCCTGAATTGCAGAACGGAGAGCATGGTTAGGAACAAGGTTCTTATGAGACAGAGTAAGGTTTGTCATGGGTGACGTCTCATGCCCGCTGTCCAACCATCCTCTTAATGCCTCTGCTTCGTATGTGAAGCCATCTGCTGCTACTACAGGGTCTTGCATGATTTCCTGTTGCAGTGAAACACATTAACATAAAAGAAATTATTCAAATGGACTGACTGCTAGATTTGAAACAAGCAACATACTAACCTGAAATATGGGACAAATAAAATAGGATGGAATGTCACAACGCTCTTCCGAATCCATTCTAGAAGATGACGTCCCACATGAAGCTCTCATTGGTTCAAGCACCTTCCACACCTCTGAAGAAAGTTCAGGCCGGCACCTACTGTTCTTCTCACAACAACTCATAGCTAAGTGAGCCAACTGTTTGGCTTGCACAAATGGCCAGTCTCCAGCAGTTGGATCCAGCAAACTTTTCAAATTTCCTTTATCCAGTGCATATTGGATTTCATTTTTTATCCCCAATGCAGGTCTTCCAGTCAGCAATCTAAGTAATATAATCCCAAATGAGTAGACATCAGACTTTGGAGTAAGCTCTCCAGTTTCCAGGAATTCAGGGTCCATGTAAGCGAATGTGCCTTTTGGGTCAGTTCTGTAACAAAGTGTAGTACTATTTTCTGAAAAGTCATCTTCTGAGAGAACTCGACAAATTCCAAAGTCACTAAGCTTGCTCACAAAGTTCGCATCAAGCAAAATATTTGCTGGTTTTAGATCACCATGAATTATGCCCCGAGCAGTGCAGGAATGGAGGAAGATGAGAGCACAGCAAAGCTCTGATGCTACACGGATTCGAGTTTGCCACGACAGTGGAGGGGTGTTATCTTTGCAGGTAAGACGATCCTCTAGGCTTCCGTTGGGAAGGTACTCATACACAAGAGTCCATGCTTCCGGACACGCTCCTATAAGAGTGACAATATTTGGATGCCTCAACTTGCTTAAAATATTGACCTATATCATTGCAACAAACGATATCATGAATTGTCAGAAAGATATCTGTGGTAAAGAATTAAAAATTTCATGTTTCATATGATTAAGAGAGAAGTATGGTATACAAAGCAAATATACGAAGGTAAGAACAACAGAAAATGGACTGAAAAAACACACTAGTATGCATCAAATTGAATAAATGTGTTTACCACTGAGCATGGAAGATATCAGGTGTACTGACACACTCGAGGTTTATGTGTAAAACAAGCCTTACAGGGCAATACATTCCAGCAAAACAGACAAGATAACTAACATTTAGATAATTCAACATGCAGAATTATCTCAAGATGGGATCACTAAAAGTTTCCCTTCCAAGAAAAACCTATTGGCCCAACCAACGTAAAACCATTTTCAGCAGACAATTTACCATACTTAAGAGGAGATTTGTGGGAGAGAACTTCTTCAGAGATGAAGGATTGTTCTCGTCTAGTGAGTGGGAAATGGCGATGATCTAACTGTAGCTACAATATGTTGAATACAATACCCTTTAAGATCAAACAATTCCATCGAACTGGATGATTGTATGTGTGATAAACATCTACTATACCAAATAAACATGAAAGTGCGCTTACTTTCTACTATACCCATTTGTGGTACTACCATCAATAGATATCACACCAAACTAAGTAAATCTGTGTTTAGTTGTTTTACCTCCCAAAACAGAGATATTAAGTAGAATATGCACAAAACAAGGTATACAATTGAGAGGGAAAAAACCAAGACCCCAAAGAAATAGAAATTATCACAACGATTCAGGAGAATGACACACATTTTAGCTTCTATGGACAAATGCAGAAATTAGCAAAACATAACGAATCTGACCTCCTGTTGGAACTCTGAGGGCCCTTGCAAGCTATGAGGGTGCAGCATCTTTACTGCCACTTGAGTGTGGCGAAGTAGGCCTTTGTAAATGCATCCATAACCACCTTCTCCAATCTTCAAGGCTGGGTCGAAACCCTGAGTTGCTTCTTCAATTTCATGAAAATAAAATTCAGCAAATAGTGAAGATGTAGATGTACATGAAGACCCGTCTGAGTGCTGTTCCCTCAATGCCTCTGCTGATTTGAGTGCATCATCACGCTCCACCAGCAATTCATCTCTCTCCTTCCTGTACTTCTGCAAAAGGTCGACAGCAGAGAACATTTTCTGTTCCAATTCTTGTACCTGAGTGTCAGAATTTAAGAGTTGACCCTCCAGTGAAGAGTTCTGTGCTTCAGCTACTTGCAGATCTCTCTGAAGTTTGTTTAAAAGTTCTTTCATCTGATCAGCTTTTTCTTTATCTTTTGCAAGTGCTTCCTCTATTTCTCTCCTCCGTCTCAACTCATCAGCATAGACTGTTTCTGATGCTTTTGCCTGAAACAAAACAATCAGAATAAGAATCTCAGATCCTCCATCATTCCCGCTTCCCTAGGAGAGCACATACTTGAAAGAACAATCTCCTCAAAAAATGGCAGCCTAGGTCTTACTGTCTTACATCTCAATCAAATTTAAGCTTCTCATAAATCAAACATCGGATGGAAACTTGGCTTAAATGGGTAAAATACAAAATGAATAAAATTACCCTTCGTCTAGCCTCAATTGCATCCTTTTCCGCTTTCCTACGCTTGATTGATTCTTCAAAAGCTTCTCGCCTAGCGGTTTCTGCCTCTGCAACATACTGCTCAAATTTATCATAGAGCTCATCGTTCATGCTTCCAGCTAGCTCATCATTCACCCTCTCTGTCTGTATCCCCAGAAACATCCAAAATTCAAAAAGCATATTAAAAGCTCATTCCATTAGAAAGCAAGAAATGAAGTTACGGCTTGTGATTTAGCAATTTAAAGAGACTAAAGAAATCAAACATGATTTACTTACTATGCTAGGAGGAGATGACTGATGAGGACCAAAACTGAAATACTGCAGTCTGGATGAATCAAATGCAGCCTCGTTCCTTTCAGTCCTTGCAACGGAATCATCAACCATTTCAACAGATGAACTTGATGAAAAGCGTGAAGCCATTGAGGAACTTATTCGCGGTATGCCATCCCAGCTATCAGCACTTCCATCTGAATCCATTAATGGAAAATCAGCCTGTAAAGTCCCACCAGAGGGAAGTCCAGAGAAGATTATCCCGTGATTGTCAGAAGCAATTCTGCGATATTCTGTAAAAGTCCCCCTGCACTTTACTTGTTTGTTGTAACCTTCTGTTACAGATCCTGATCTCACAACAATATCATTAACTGGACTTGCTGGAATTGACGGTGTTACAGATCCTGATCTCACAACAATACGATTAACTGGACTTGCTGGAATTGACGGTGACGCACTGTCTGTATTAAGTCTCTCTGACTTACTTTCTCTGCATGACATCATGTACTTACCATTTAGAGTTCCCCATGTTTTCTAAGTGACATAAGAGAATGAACCCACACTAGCCCAAAGGTTCACACATCCCAATAGCAAGGACAGTCGATCTCAGGGGAGAAATGGCAGAAACAGAAATCCGTACCAAAAGGATATTTATAAAACAACACAGAATTTTGTAACAAAAGTTGGCCCTAGTTCTGCCCACCCAAATATCATCCAAAACAAAGTTTCAAGATAGATTCAAGAATGAAAGGTTGCGTACCTTGTATAAATGAGGTTCCCTTTGCATACAAACCAGATGCAACAGAATGTGGGTGCTTGTAACTGAACATAGATGGCTTTTTTCGACCTAAGGTCAATCATTTTCCTGAAATTTCATTATAAGAGCTCAATTCCCAGCTTGGTACGTTACACAATAAATTGACTTAGACTTATTCATCCTCACTCCCCTCAAAAAAGGAAAGAGGCAATAAATTCTCGGACTTTATTTATTTTTAAGGTAAAAACATTGAGTTGACCTGCTAGAAATAAACTTTCCTTGTCTACGTGGTTTTAAGTTTCCGTTTTCCTTTAGGATTTTTGCCTTTGGGTGATAGGAATGGGAGGGAACGAGGCTCACAGACCTCTTGGGTGAAATGAATTACTATAGATCCAACAAACAAAGTAAAGAGTCCCAATAAAAATATTGTGATCAGATGAACCCATTAGCCAAAAGGCTACATCTGACACTAATGACTTCAACTATATAATCCTAGTATTTCTGTATTTGAAGTGAAAAATTGAACTTGGTGGGATGAAACTCAGAAGTCAGTTAATGAACTAGATACACATGATGGAGGAGGGGAGGAGATGGGACCTTTCAAATCATTTCTTTATTGTTATGTTGCTTGAATTCTTAACCCAAACAAGAGCACCAAGATATTCACTCTATATTTATAGTCAGTGACATTCAAGTAACAGAAAAAGAATATCCTATTTTTACTTTGAGTAGCACTTGTTTGCCGCAGCTCCCATAACAAGCTTCCTTATACCATGTTGGGATATAAGCTCCACTATGCCCTTCTCAATCGAATCCGTTTCAAGGACAAGTTTATCAGCACGAACCTGAAACAAGAAACAGACAGATTAGAGGAAGTAATAAACATCAGTTCAATCAAGAGTATAGACTTTCTTATGATGATTAACGGTGTGCAGAGTGAAGCTCTGAACTGAATATCTGTTGCTTTTATCAAATATCTGAGAAAAGAAATTTGGTTTATGACTCTTTTTAATATACTTATCCATGCATAAATTGGTGAACATTGTGTAAGGGAAACCTCCATAACAGTTGCCAGCAAAGAAATTAATATTCACTATTCTTCCAATAACACTCTCAAGTTACAGGCAAGTATAAAGTTTTCAGCTTGCAATATCAAAATAAAATAAAATAAATTTAAAAAATTCACCGACGTCAATTTTCCAAATAAGGCCTAACTATAAATGAAGCAAATTATTGATTCAAAAGACAAAGACTATACCCCGGCTCGTCCACAGATCAGAATATATTTTTCCAGAATCTTGTGCATGTCTTGCCTTTCCTTCTCATGATACGTCCTGACTTGGTGCACATCCAATTGATCTATGTTAAACTTTGTACCCACTGCAAAAACCGTCCAAGAGAAAATGTACACACTTGTAAACAATTTGCAATTAGACTAACCTTACCAAGTAACCATCATTCTACTATTTAAAAGAAAATAGATAAGTTAGGGAGAAAAATGACATCACTAGCAGCACAATGAGGAACAGTTTTCTTTCTATTTCTCTTGTTCGGAAAAGGAGGTGCCGGTACTTAGATTCTGGGAATCATTACAGAAGCTGAAAAGACATCTTGAAGTTAAATTAAGAATTAATCGTCACTCAGGAACAATTTGTCTTAAAACTCAACACTAATAGCATTTTCAAAATTTCCAAATGAATGCGAAAGAAAAGTTCACGAAAATGTTAATTGCAAAAGTAGTTTTTCTTTTTGTCTGTTCTAATTTCTTTGAGAGGTCGTGTGGGCATTGGATTTGACGGAGCTATAAGAGGAGTAAATTTTTTTATCCCTTTTCCTTTTTTTCCTCATTAAATTAGCAAGCACATAAGCAAGAAATTAACTTCCACACTCTCTACACAAAACCCCACTCCCCTTCCCCATCAAAAAAAATGAAAAAGGAAGTCGGTCAATGAGATTATTCAACACAACATCATCAGTCTTGAGGCTCATATCAGAAAAATGGAAAGGATTGATAAGCTTAATTCCAGCAAAAATTGCAAAAGAAATTGTAGCATCCTCAAAATCAAAAGCTCGACAGAATTGTAAATTAATAACTGACCTTGACTTAGCTGAACTTTGGGCATGAAAAATGTTCAAAAGTAAATGATTAGGTAGGAAAGTTCACTAAAGAATGAAAATAAGATCCATACAAAAACTCAGGAGTTGAACCAGAGAATCACAACCAACTTTCTCTAGCATATCTAGCAGCTGATGCTAATCAAGTATACAAGTTCAATTAATTTATGCCTTAACTTTCAATTTAATACCAGTTTAAGTCCAAATTCTTAGCATCAAACAACAAACATACCATCCTTTGACTTTACAATCTAAACAACAACATATCCGATGTAGTCCCACAGAATAGGGTCTAGGAAGTGTAGAGTGTACCAGACCTTACCCCTACCTCAGAGGCGAGAGGTTGTTTCCGATAGACCTTGGCTCAAGAATTTACGGGTTGGGTCTAATCGAATATCAGAAATCAGTGTGAAAAGGTTTCTAGAATTCTAACTAAAATAAAAGAAAGCAAGACAGATCAACAAATCAAACTAACTCAACAAACCACCTTTTTCACAACACCTTAGCAATCAAAGATAAAAAAATATCAAAACTTGATCATCAAAAATCGCATTAATTTTGGGAAAAAAAAAGAAAAAAAAGAGCTAATTACTCATGGGTATCTTCTGAGCAGGAGTATGAACATGAAGAATGAGAATCTTCCTTCCACCGGACTTGTGAAGAGCCCATGTCAGAGTCGGTTCAGTCTCCTTCAAGTCTTTCCCGACGGCAACATACATCATATCGTCGACCACTCTCACCGGCGTTACTGGACTTCCTTCTCGCACAGCATGCTCACTCAAATTCAAACGGGACAAATCAACTTCCGGATACCTTACTGGACTCCGTCGGACTACCGGTGCTGGAGTTTCTAAAGCCATTTGCAATTTTACAACAACCTAGCTAATTCTATGCTTATATACACAACTAGTCGTACAACACAAAAAGGGCTTTGAGTTCAGCAATTCTCTGCTTATACACACAACAGAAAAGGGGTTTTAACTTCACTTCAAGAATGAAAACCCCATTGATTTCTTTTGGGTAAAACAATCAAAAAACCCTGTTTATACACACAACTAGACATACATAGCAAAAGGATTTTTGAGTTCAGTAATTTTCTGCTTATACACACAACAGAAAAGGGGTTTAACTTCACCTCATGAATGAAAACCCCATTGATTTCTTTTGGGTAAAACAATCAAAACCCCTGTTTATTTTGAGTTCAAACCCCATTGATTTCTTTTGGGTACAACAATGAAATTCCTTTTGTACAGAAAAGGGGTTTGGGATAATGTAATAAATGAAACACCCCTTTGTTCGATTGGTCATTTGCTGAAGAAGAGGCGATGAAATTGAGGAGAATAGCAAATGCCGGAGAAAAGTCTACAGATTTTATGAAAAAGAGATGGTTTGTCTGAAGTAAATAGCAGTATATGGTGTTATAATCAATCCAATAATTAATTAATCATATGAAATTTACAACTAACTTACCAACTGAGTATTAAAATGGAGTTTGATTGTGATTTTGATAAAAAATAAATTTAACAAGAAATAGAGAAGGAATTTGTGAGAAGCTACAGATGCGAGGACGTGTCAATTCATTTTTGGTCAACTTTTCTCTCTCTACTTCTACTTTCTTGTATTGTTTTTGTTCTTCTTTCATTGACACCGAAGCTTCTGTAGCTGAGAAGGAAATTCCAAGTAGATATGCATTTTGTTGATTTTTTTTCCCCCAACTTATTTATTTATTAATGGAAAAAGGATTATATATGAAAAGAATAAAAATGTCTTTAAGGATATTTTAGACCATTTTTTTATTAATTTATTTTCTTTTATTTTTATTAATTAATTAATATATGTGAATTGTCAATTATGTGATATAAATATTTGTTTTTTTTTGTAGGGTTTGTTTGGGCAGGGGATGAGTTTATTTTAACCCCTTGTTTGGATGGTTGTTATTTATTTGTATTGCATTGTATTGTTAATTTAAATACAATATTCGTTTTAATTGTTATCTAAATTTTATTGTATTGTATCATTTAATTCCATCGTTAGGTAACAATGAAAAGATCAATTTTGTGTAACGACCAATTTGGTGTGGTTGCATTGTTACTTTAATATCTTTCTTCTCATTTTTATTTTTTTTATTTAATAATTCTACTTTATCATTTATGCTATCTTTATGTAAGGACGAAGAATAATACAATATATCCAAATATTATAATCATTAAAACAATGCAATACGATACGATACAATACAATACATAACAACCATCCAAATGAAGTGTAAGTTTTCTAATGACAAAAAAACAATTAGACAAAATATTATAGTGTGGATCTCCGTTATCTAGTTACAACTTAATTTAATGTTTTAAACCCAATTACAATATCGTCATTAATTTAAGAGTCAAATTTGTTGGTAAATTATATAAAAATAAGTTATTTTTACCTTTTATCAATTGTTGTCTTTATTTTAATACTTAGTGCTGTAAAATTGATGTATATATGGAAAGCTTACCTAGATATACTATATTAAGTATATATTTATCATTTATAGTAATATAATAATAATTATTTTTACTGAATATTTATAATATATTGTGTCAATTTCTTACCAAACAAACATAATATATTTTAAGACACTTATAATACGTTTATATTGCATGCATAATTCACTTTTACTATAAGTACATATTTATTATAGTATTGCTAAATATTATTATAAATGGTACTCCCTCCGTCCCATTTTATATGACACCCTATGACTTGGCACTGTGTTTAAGAAAAAAAGAAAGACTATTTGTGTGACGGAGAATCATTTCATTAAGGGTAAAAGAGGAATTTTAAGGTTAAATTATTTTTAATTAGAGTAAGGTAACATTCTTTTGGGGACGAACCTAAAAGAAAAGGGTGTCATATAAAATGAGATAAAGGGAATAATAAATAAAAAAGTATCGCTAAAATTAATATTTAAAAAAAATAAAAAATTACCCAAGTTATTTTTCTTATATATAATATATCTTTGTTTACTAACGAAATATGATTAACAATTAATCAACCTTATTAGCATGCTTTACATGCATGTAATTGCAATTTATATTTTTAACCAAACCTTTTCTTTACCTACTTTTTTTTTGTTCCCCTATATTACTTTTTTTAGAGACACCAATTATTCATTTATATATTCTATATATGATAATATTACTTGTTTTTATTATCATTTTTGTACAAATACACGTATATCACATTGCTATATTTTGAAGCTTGTATAACATGGTCCATGACTCACTTGTTTAGTTGAATCCCCTGCAAAACGGCAACAAATTTGTGTTATCATGTATTAAAACAAAACTCACAACGCCAATTCCGCATCAAACTCCATCTTTGAAGGAAATCACAAGGTCAGACTTTGTGCATTGTCCTATAAAGTTTAAAGTTTTGAATAATTACAAATAAATTAGACAGCGTGATTATTACTCAAATGTGTTTTTGAAACATCTTCTAGGTGTCATACATTGCATGATCATCAGTTATAGTCTACAAAAAAGTATTAGGTAAGAAAATTTGCATTACATGCTTATACAATACAAATGTATACATGATTAATGTCACTAGCTAAACTAAGAACTAGAATCTACACAGATAAAGACGATACAAAAAATCAGCATATGTACGTATATAGACAAAATGGAATTACCATGACAACAACAGATATATATCAAAATACACTGCTCAATATGAAAAATTCAAAAAATTTATCATATAGTAATATGTTTAATGAACCATCTGCAATCTAGTATTTTTTTTTAAAAAAAAATATATTAACAAGATTTTGAAAGGTGACTTGGTCTAGTTGAGCACCTTCAATGAAGGTTCGAGTCAAAGAGTAAATGAGAACAATATTGATCCTCCTTATAGAAATAGGACCGGAAAAAAAAAACTATTGAGTGAAAAAATAAAAAAAAGTTTTGTAAAATTAAAAACTTATCCATACCATTTATTCTACTGGTCTTGTTGTACGCGCTTTGCGCGTGATCAAAGTATTATAAATTAAAATTTAATTATGAGCTTATGAAAAGATAAATAACTCACTACAAAAGTAATTTTTATAAATTATTTATTTATAAAAGTCCTATATATCATGCTAAATTAAATTTTGATTGTATTCCTTGATTCAAATAAGCAAGAAGTAAAAGTCTATTAAATAAGGAAGATTGATGAGTTTTTCACGACTAGAAGTCCTTATTTTATAATTTATTTCTATATATTTTTTAAAGTCAATGTCATAAATATAACTAAATAATAATTTGAAGAAAAACGATAAAAAAATAATTTTGTCTAAAGAAAAGTGTTTTAATAAAAAATAAAAAATTCAAATAATATTTTTAACAGTCTTCACGCTTAAAATAGATAATTAAAATTATAGCCTCAAATGAGGAACAAAAATTTCCCTTTTTTCCTTTCAAATCAGTACAGTGTAAAATAAGTTTTACAAAATTATACCCCAAACTCCTAGCAATTTCGAGGCAATTATTTGACTTTTATGACAATGGACATTAAATGGATTAAAATATGAAAGTAAACGAGAGTAAGAAGAATTACAAGTTCATATTTTATTCATAATTTATAGTTGATATTTTTTTTAAAAATATTTATAACAATAGTTTTTCAACCCATCAAGTTCGTTGCATTGGCTTTTTAATTTGCATTTTAAATATATGTTAAAAATTTCTTTCATTATGGATCTCAACTCTATATTATATCCAAAAAAGATATTTAAAATTTTCATAAAAGTCAATATTGTAGGACCAAAGTGAGGTGATATAGAAGGAATATTCCATGAGATACTCTATTTTTTTTTCCTCTCATTAATGGTACTCTAATTTTATGATATAAATTGATAAGCCTTGTTCTTGAAATTGACAGGTAAAATTACTAGGATTAAATGATATTTATTATCAAATACAAAATAAAATAATTTTATGTGATATTTTAAAATTATTATTTTTATTCCATCAATCAAACAACTACGTGTAAATAAGGATATACTATGTATAGTACCATGTAAAGTCATGGAATTTGCTCAAACATCACATCATTTTTATTTGTTTTTCAATCAAATTCAAAGTTGATAAATCACCAGGCCCACTGAACTGTTACAAAAGTTCGTATTAGCACAGGTTCAATGTATATTTTATTTTACCTTGATTTATGAGATATTATTAGATTTAATTATATATTTTAAAAAAATTTAAGTTAATTATTTTGACTTACAGTATATTTTATATTATTTATTTTGCTTCAATTTACATTGAGAGTCAATTAAAATTTTATTTATGTTTTAAATATTATAAATTATAAATTATTGTAATTCATAGTACATTTTACATAAACTATAAACAATGCGCCTTCCTCTCCTTGTCCTAATTTATATGGAGCTGTTATTTAATTTAATTTATTCAGTTTAAAAAAGAATGATTTAATTTATCATTTTGTGTTTGTTTTATTATAATTCTAATATTTACATGATTTAAAATAATTAATTAGTATGATATAGCAGTATAATAGTTGAAACAATCAGGAAAATGATTTATTAGAGGTAATATTGTAAAAATATAGTCAAAGTAGTTTAAAAGATAATTAATAGAAATAATATAGTAAAATTAATTAGCTTAATCAGACATGTCAATTGACGATTGTCAGCTTAAACATGCATATCGATCATGAGCTACCTACTTATTGACACTTATATATTAGTAATAGAAATAGATAATGGATAATAGAAATAGCATACAAGATAGTATATTGCTTCAAAAATATGCAGATCCAACTCCTAATATTGCACAATAGCTCCGAAGTATATGGTTTCTTTTGAATTAAATTAAGATTTAGTGAGTCTAGGGATAATTACACCCACATATCAGTGAGAAAAATTATGCTATTCCCTTTGACTATTTGTTACAATATTGGGTATTCAACCCTCATTGTATAGACATATATAGTCAGTGTATATTTATGTATCATAATGTATATTTAGTATATAGCTCATGTATAAGTAATATACATTGTATAGCAGTGTATACTTTCTATAACTATATTGTATAGTTTCACTGATTTGGGGCTATTTTTTATGTAGATAAAGCATGAACTACTTTTTTTTGTAATTTTTTTGCACACACACATATATATATATGTAATTTCCCCTTTCATCTATTGATTTGTATATCGCAAGGATCAAAATCAAAATTCATCAATAACGGAGTGATTTGCAGTTGTCTGAAAATTTGGGCCTGATGACTCGGCCCAAATTTATCAGTAGAGGTCCATCATAGCCCAGAAGTGTATAGGCCCATTTGTACCATTTTCTACAAAAGATTTGAAATTTCCCCGTATATAAACCCATACTCTCCCGCTGGATATCAACGCAGATCACACTTTCAACTTCAAGTTCCAACTGTTAGACGGAGCAAAATCACTGAAAAATTAACTTCAAAGCGCTCTGGGAATTCACACGAATTGACAAATTTGATTATTTCTTCATCGTTTAGGGTTCTGTAATTGTCCAAATTGAAGTTTTAATTCTCGAAGATTTCAATTTTTATAGTATCTGCAAATGAAGTTGAAGATGAATAAAGCATCGGATCTCAGCTCCATCTCTGTTCTTCCTCCTCATGCAAGGTACAATTCTATCTCAATTTCACGATTTCATCTCTTTGCATTGTACAACATGAAATTGCCTACCTCTCTGTGTTTCTGCGTTTTCTTCGCATGCATTCCATTTTGAATATTTCAGATGCGACACACATGAATATATGGAATGATATAGAGAGAATATTACTGTAACATTGAGTTGCTTCGGGTGAAAATTTGTGGAGGAACTAATCGCGCATCTCTCTGTTTTGCTTTTTTCTTCTTATATATTGAAGATATTTGATGTTTCGTGTGCTATACAAACACATGCATATGTATACATGTTACATGTATGTTTGGATGAATAAGAGAGAGATAGGTATAAGTTTTTCCGTAATATTAAGCTTTTTTTGGTGTGATGATATGAGTAGAAGGCCAAGTGCGGAGCCGCTCTGCGTTCTGGCCTCGATTTTTCTCATACATTGCAGATATTTTGGTGTTTTCGTGTACGATGTACACAAAGGCACACACATATATATACCTGTCTATGAATGCATGAAGAGAGAGAGGGAGATTTTAAAATAATATTGAGTTTATTTTGATGATATGAGTAGGAGGCCAAGTGTGGTACCAAGCGCAGTAGAGTCTTCGGTCTTTGGGAAAAGCCAAGCATCACAGGTTCGGTCTCAGCAGCAATCGCAACAATCCTTCTCACAGGGATTTTCATCTCAGCAAGCGATCTACTCTCAGCTATCACAGAGCTCTCTGGATGAGTTTGTCCCTAGTGAGCAAGTAATTCCTCCATCTCGCTCCTATCTCTTAGTTATTCGAAGAGAAGTTGTTAACGAGATATCATTTTGCCATACTATGACTTCTAATCAACAATTATGTGCAAAGGAACTGATTCATTTGGAGCGGAAATGATAATTATGGACTTCTAAGAATCATTTTCGTTAGCAACTTCGGAAGAATGCTTCAGATTGTCTAAAATATATTTTGATGCTTAGCAAGACTTGAATCTGTTATAACGTAGATAATTGTTGCCTAGGTGAGTTTTGAGTGTAATTTATTATTAGTATGTTTTATAATGCTTGAAATTGATGAATTTAGCTTCTGACTATTATTTACATTGTTAAATGTTGTGTCAATACACGACACTCACTTTATATGACGTATTTGACAGTGAATCATCTTTACCATCTTTACTGTATTGGACAGTGAATCATAAATTCTGTTGCCGCTTCTGTCAGAATGTTTCTTATTTATATGGCAAAACAGGAGATTGTCAAAGTGCACTTTTGAAGTAGTTGTCCGGCTGTTAGGTCATAGATCTTCTCCATGTTCATATGCAACTAGTTTAACTGATAGATTCTAGACTTCAATTGATTATATGCCTTCTTGTTTTCAACTCTGCCCAGTGTTGGGACAGAGAGTTCCATAAAACTTCTTACTTTATCCATTGTAACTTTTTCTCATCTCATAACAAACAATATGCTGTTATGGGAATTTTACATCTTGAAGCAAACAAATGCTGTAATATTAATAATTTTAATGCAGAGATTGGGTTCTCAAGAAAGAGAAAATTCAGCAAAAAGGATGAGCTGTTTGCCTCATATCAACTACACACGAGAAGAGACTCAAATGCAGTTATCAAGACCTTCGACCAATTATTTGCGCAAATGGTCAGTTCCTGAAAACAAATGTAAGCTATAATCCACCACCAGAAAATACATGGTCTGAACTTCTGTTCACAAGTTAAGGAAAATGTACTCCAGTCGGCACTAATTTGCAGCTGGAATCATTGGACTAAACGTGTTTATGAATTCTAATTTTTCTGGACAGACCAGATTGAAGAACTTGAACACAAACTTGGAATGGTAGAGACTTTATTAAGCAGGCAAGGAATGATCTTAGATTCTATTCAGAGCGATATTATGCAAGTTAACCGGGGAACAAAAGAGATGTTGATGGAGAGTGAGTATTCACTGCCCTTTTAATTTACATGATGTGGCTAAATAGTTAGGAACTCCAAAGAGCCCATATCATTAGTTGATGATGTGGAATTTCGTCTTGAGAAGTCTGCTGGTCTGATTAAAAGTTTTACTTGCAAATATTTCTGGTGGATGTAAAAAAATGGCAACAACATCTAATTCATTTTTTTCTTCTGAATTTTCTTTCAGTGGAAAGCTTACGACCAAAGTCAGTTTCTCATGATGAACTGTTGCAATTGATGGTAAAACAGCTTAGCTGCTCTGCGTACATCTAGAAATTAAGTGCCTGTTTGTTTTATCACACTTCCTAATCCATTGTGACATACAATATCCAGAACAAGGAGAGGGAAGATCTGAAAGCTAGCCTGGAGGGGACCTTCAAATCTATGTTTGAAGAGCTTGTGGAGAATAAATATCAAGAGAACATCAGAGATCTTCTATCACTGCTTAGAGCTATGCCCAACAAACTTGAGATGTGCATTTTGCAACTTCAAACTGATTTGAGCAAGACCTTGGCTAAAGAGATTCAGGCATGTTGCATATTGAAACTGACTTTTTTAGTTCATATATAGGCGACCCTCTGAGGTTGGGTTAATGCCGCTTCATCTAAATTCCTATTGTTTGCAGATAATTGCTCTCCGCCCAGATTGTCATGGACAAAAACACGAAACCGCTCAAGTGGATCCACCAAAAGTACGCCTTCAAGAACTTTTTTCTCCAAATTTCATATGATTTTTATGAGTATTAAGTGTAATGAAGAATGCATCAGCAATCTTTGTGCATTTGAACATTGTAGGGCATCAATGATTGTAGCCCTCCCCATGAAGTGAAGTTTCTAAAGAAGTAAGTTCTCAAACTTCCTTCTCATTGCCACCACTGCAGTCTTAGTTTTGAAATCTTTAAGTAGTAATTGTTAATCAGTAGCTCTCCAGTATGCAAAATTCATAATCACTTGATGGATTCTCTTATTATTTTGCATCATTTGTGTGCAATATGCACAAAGGGTAGTCATTTCACAATGCCACTTGAGATGTGTGTATTGACACTTGAGAACACTTGCAGCTGGGATACACTCTCTGTCATCAGGGACTACTTAGGTGGTAAATAGATGTGATGATTCACAGCGTAGTGTCTTTTGTTCCATATCATAACCAGAAATTGAGTATCCCCATTTCTCACATTAGCTATATGAAGGAAGAAATGGAAAACAAAGGAAAGCAATCCCCTTATTCCTCGAAAGCTAGCCTTCATGATAAATCAAATGAAAGAAGAAATAAGAACTTTGCTATAGTAACAGAAATCTTAAAGATATTTTCTTTAAAAGTTCTGCTGATCTTTCTAACATTGTTAATTCTTAATTTCTGTGCAATTGCAAGTCACCAAACATTTCTTTTTTCTGGTTCAACTATAATCTCAGAGATCAGAAAACAACTATGCCGCCAAAGATTGAAATGGGAGGCTGGACTACAGTAAAAAATAAACAAACTTGTATGAAGCAGAAAATTCCCATCAGAAGTCAAAAACAGAATGAAGCATTTCAACAGGTAACTCTCTCATTGTCCTCATGCAAGCAATTGTTTGTTGAGTTATGAGCAACAGTTGCTTCCTTTGTATGAAATGTGAAGCTGGACTACAGTAAAAAATAACCAAACTTGTATGAAGCAGAAATTTCCCATCAGAAGTCACAAACAGAATGAAGCATTTCAACAGGTAACTCCCTTATTGTGCTTAATTGTTGAGTTATGAGCAACAGGTGCTTCCGTTGTGGCATGAAACATCCAAAAAAGAAACAAGGGGGTTTTAGATGTTGTATTTATGGTATGTCATAGTTCACCATCTCTGAGGCCTTCATGTTGAAGTAACAAAAACTACTTTGTTCAGCAGACCACATTTTTGATAACTTGAAACTGTGTCACCCTTATTCTCAGAGCTGACAACTGGCTATCCATTTCAGGAAAGGGAATGTAGAGTTACCATTGAATCTGATGAGGATATTGCTGCAGGCTTTTCCTGCTTGCTTGAAGAAAATGGAACAGGTCATTTGCACTTCTTCCCTGCATCATTCATTTTTGAGTATTTCACGATAAACAAAGTGATCTTTACATCCTGTAATTGATCAATGTGCTTATTGACCCATGTATGTTGAACTTATCTAATGAATTCAGACAGATCTATTTGGATGTATATCAAATTATATCCTATATCTCAAGATTCACCACCGACAAGAATGACCTGTCCATACTTCTAGTCAAGCAGAACACGTAAGATTTATAATATGAAATCCGATACATAAAGTAACAAGGCGAAACATGTTTAAAAGTCTGAAGCATCTTTGTTACACTCCATACTATTAAGCTTTTTCTCAAACCTAAGAGAAACAGATAACCCTCTTTTCCCTTTGTCAGTTGGGGTGAGGTGGGGAATTTGAACCTTAGTGTTCCGATGGGTCTTTTTCTCTGAAATAGTCAGATTTCGAGTCTGTCCTAAAACAAGAAATTTTGAGCATAATAACTGCAGCAACAAGTGTTCCTTTACACAGACTGAAACAATCATTCATATATTTTTTTTTGTCATTTGCTAAGATTTGAGTGTTTAAACTGTCTTTCCCTTAAAAGACACAGGGCTTTGTCCACTAGATGATGCAGAGGATGAGAGTGCACGCATATTAAGGAAAGCAAGGAGGCGAAAGAGAAAGCATTTTAACACTATCATTATAGATTAAAGGTACACGATTAAGGTCCTGTGATTTGATAAGGATTAAAAAATGTATTATCGATTCTTCTGTCTTTCCTTGGCCGATATAGGACGTGTTTGCAATTCAATTTTTCATTATTATTAGAAAATCCATGACAGATCATTACATAGCAAGCAAAATCTGTGTTATTGCTGCAATACTCAGTCTTAGGTGATTGTATTCCTAGATGTCAACAGACTCAGCATATAAGAATATGTTAATGCACTGGGAATCACATAAGCAGAATGATTATAATGTTTTAAGTTTTGAATTGCATAAAGTTGGCTGGCTAGGTCATTGCATCTTCTGTATACAATATTTTATTAGCTAATGAGAGTTTATATTCTTCTAGTAAATTTTCAGCGTGCGATATAATACCATGATAGAAGTGTATAAAATGGAAAGAGTGTCATTTTTAACTGGTGGAAGAGAACTTAGAAACACCTAGTAGAGAATGAAAGCATATAAAGCAGGCGGGGGAGGAAGGTCCAAGAGGTTTTACTTATTCCTGGACTTGGATGGTCAGTATTTATTTTGGTTACATGTTGTACTAATCTTTTGTCAAGATCCTGAATTCTAAATAAGAGAACCATTCTCCACCGGTGAATTTATTCACATAATTTTCTCTAGAGCATAAATATGTGGAATTTGTTCTTGTTTGCTCAAAAGAATCTTCAGATCATCTGTCATGTTCCCTGCCTGTTGCTTTTGGGGTATTGGGTTCTTTATTGACTTCGTAAAAGTTTAGCCTAAAAAAAAACCCAAAAATGTGTTAGCAGAAGTAGCAGGCAATTACTAGCCACATCACATTGCACTTGTGGTGTTTTTCTTATATGATAAGAAGCATGCTCGATTTCTGCACAAATCTTCTAGAAGGGATGAATGCGTGGGTTGGTGGGTTTTCTTATCCTTTTTGAATATCATACAAAAGTCCAAACAAACTTTGGTTGGCTGTCGCAGGAAGTTTCCCTTCCTGCAGTCACCTACTATGCCTCCATACATGGCTGTGGAACTCCTTAAGTTCAAAATAGACACTTTGTAAGTTGAACAATTTTTCAGGACTCACATTTTAATTGAGGCAAATGAAGCCTTTAAGCATCGCTAATTGTAGTTATATACTAAAATAACAATTAGGTAGCGTAATAATATAGTGAGGTTACTTCTTACTCCTTAGTATTGTTTCAATTTATGTGATATAATTTGAATCAATACATCATTTAAGAAAAAATGTAGACTTTAAAACAAGATCTAAAAACATCTTTCTCCGGCATCAACTGTGTTATGGTTATGGCTTTAGTAGGTCTTGTGATATTGTTAGTCTTAAACATACCATATTATTTGCGTAACTATAAAACTTGCGACTTTAAATATGTGATATCATATGTATGACTATAATAACTTTTCATTCTTTTTTTAGCATATTACTAATAACATCAGGGGTATATGTTTATTTATGTTCTCCATTTAATTATACTGTCTTTTACTCTGATTTCTTTAACTTGTGATGTGACTTAGATAGGCAAATAGCGGACTTGAGTTTATATTATTTCCCTTTTTGAATAAAATATCTTATTTATGAACGGCTTTACTCTTTATGTTTGACTTTTAACTTTTCATTTTTCCCAATCGAGTTTGTTTTCACTTGAATAATTGTTGGTTGAAATATTTGTTTTTCCAATTGCCCAATCCTGAATATCCGTCTCCGCTGATAAACTATTGGGATTTGCTAGTCTTCTACATCTATTACACATTAAAACCAAACGTGTTGGTCTATAATAATAGAAAGCAATGGTTATCCTTGTGGCCTGCAGAAAGGGAAAGTAAAAGACATGACAATTTTTGATGATATCAGAACGCACTATAAACTTGCCAAAACAATTCACGGCAAAAACTTTTCATTTTCCAGGATGCATGCTCAAATATCTTTTACATTGTTACTCAAAACCTTTTCTAGGACCAGTAAAACTTGAATAATTGAGGGAGGAAAAGTACAAGAAATGAGATATTTTCTTGGTACTAGAACTCAAGATGGACCTCCATGCCATCAAGTGTTTGTAATTACATTTGGGAGAAAAAGAAGAAGAAAAAAGAAGCACCTTTACAAAAGAAAGGTTTAGGTCCAGAAGGATTGATCCTTTAATTTCACTTTTCTAAAGAATTGAATGCTTTTGATCTGTTCTACTGCATTATGCACTTGGGCATATACACAAATTTGCACATGCTTTGCTCCCCATGTGTAACTTTTCTTAGCTTTGGTGAAATGAAAAGTTTGTCTAAACTAATCACATTTTAATCTCATTTTTCTTAGCTAAAAGCCTAACCTTTTTGACAATTACACTGATTTTACCCCTTTTTATTATATCTGTAAAACTCATTTCAAGGTCTAGAAAGTGTAAAGACAAGAATAAAACTTTATTGGCTTTGGTATATATATGGCCATTATATGTGGGGTTGGTGGTGTAGGGTTCCATTGTTTGTCCTGTTTTGTCTTCATAATGATAGTTACCCAATGTCTCATTTCGAGTATTCCACCCCGTTTCGTCCAAGCATCAAATATAGAATTATTTGATATCTCTTCTTAGGGTTAGCGTTACGTTAATTTGAATTTCCTTCGTCAAAACATTATATTATATTGTATATATACAAAGTCAGAATCTTGAATTCTCTTAGTTGCTTCGTGTGTTTTTATGGGCACCAATATCTGTGTTATAGGAGGTAGGAGATGGTTTATGAAATTAGTCTTAGATGTGCACAAGTTGATTACAATTACTAAAAAGAAAATTAGAAAGAAAGTATTTCATCCTGTTTCAAATATTAATAGTTTTGGTTAATTAAATTTATCTCAAATATTTAACATTTTAAATATAAGAAATTATTTACTTTTCTTTTTTCTTTTAAAATTTATCTTTATTATGTTAATCAAGTGAGATGTTGAAAGAGAGATAAAGGGTAGTTTAGACTTTGACGCATACTTCCGAAGGTAGCGTATTTGGCCATGTAATAATCAAATTCTTGAAATATTATATCTGTGGACTCCATGTTTTGAATGCTTGATTTGTTTTTCTCAACAAATGCTATAGTTTGTGTATTTATTAATTCAAATGGATACTGTAATCATTAAAATCAATGAAAAATACAAGTGAATGATTGGTGTTTGGATTAATTTGCATGCACATCGATTAATTTTATAAGATATTTATCATCTTCTTTTAGCAATATCTATAAAATAATTATTTCCGTCAAGATTAGAACATATTGAAATAAAGTATCTAATTTTTTTATTTTTACTTGAATTTGAACCTTAGACTTCTGGTTTTCAATTCACTTTATTCATCGTGATTGAATATATTAGGAGGATTTGATTCTAATATTTTCTTTAATTCCATCTAGTCACAACCATCCTATCGTACTAAGCACACACTTGGCCATGAACTTGTAATTTTTTAATTATAATTTAATAAATTATTTGTCAATATTATCATCAAATTCTATCTATAGATAAAGAAACGAACCTTGAGGTTTTTTTGTTGATTGTTTAATTATGTTCCTTTGTCTTGTGTCCTTTTCATCTGTCACTTTGATCACTACTTTAATCTTGGATTCTTTGCTTAGGAATATGTTTTGTAAGCTGATTTATTTAAAAATATAAACATACCTAAACAGTAAAAAAAAATTATAGCAAAAATTAAACCTCGAGTCAAAACGATATAAAGACATCTGAAATATGAAATTAATTGCAATACATAAAAATATACGAAGATCATAATTTTTAATTAAAAGAATGACATGAGAACACACTTTGTGGGTGGCAGTTGTTAGGCAAAGTTGGTTTATTTTAAAAGAAATCATCATTCCATTGCATCTTTATACTTCCAACTCATAATATCTAATAAATTATTTTGATCAAGATTACACTTTAAATTCTTACTCATTATATTAAATTTGACTGTTCTTGTGAGGCACATGTCATCTCATTTATTTTCAGTAAGATTAAAATACACATTCGAAATTGTTGTTGGATTTGAAGTTATTTTAAAGAATTTTACTCTCTTGTAGCTAAAAAAACATTCAAATTAATCAACCATTTAATCATATTCTTTTTATCTACTAGATCTACCTTGATAATGAACACAACATTGACTGATATTTTCTCTTCCGAACCGAAACAATATCTATAACAAAAAAATGGGATACAGAGCGCGGAAAATGATTCTATGAATTCAAAAGAATTGAATGAGGAGCCATATGAGGTGAAAATTTCATGTTTGGTTCTTTAGATTGACAGTAAGAATAACTTACTGTCAACTTTTTCACTATCACTCCAAAAAAACCAAACTCCACCTTAAATTATATCAATCATCCTTCAATATTAAGCTACTAAAAATAGAAATAATCCTTTTCAATCTTTAAAAAAAAAGAAGACAAATACTGGAAAGTTGTAAATAGTTTGGAATTACTATGTTGTCCATGGCATAGAAACAGCCCCACCTCAAAAGTATTTTAAGAAAAAAGTCCCAAATACGATGATATCATCAGATAGTGCCAATACCTTAAGAAAATCGACTAAAGAATATCCGACAAAATTAAAAAAATATATATATATTTCTTTTGGAAGAATTAGCCAATCCACCCACCCACCTACCTATAAGTCAAGACAAGTTTAATTAAATAAATAAATAATACTTAATTAGTTTAATTTTGTCATAATATGATTTATGATAGTTCCCCACAACATAAACTATGATTTCTTTTCGTTGAAAACCATAGTAATAGAAAAAAAAAAATTGGTTGGGAAATAACAGTACCAACCAATTCTTGATAACTTCATTTGAACAGCTTCCCAACGAAGAATCTGATGCTGCATTATATTAAATATTTTTTTCGTTATCAGAATAAAATAATTAGGGTACATAATTAACGTGACAAGTAAAAATAAATGAATAATGTATGTGTATCTGCATTACTTGTTGTGAGTAGGGGTGGCAAAATTATGCCCAACCCGTTGAAGTTTGGATTGATATGCAATTCGAATTGACTCGAGAGAGATCATGTTAAAATATATTTATAACATTTTTTAAAATTTGATATGTTGTATATAATCATAATAAAGAAAAATATAATTTAATTAAGCACTAAAATGTTGCAAAAGATCAAACAAAATAAATAAAACTTAGTAAAACTTGGATCGGATTGGGTCTTGACCCGCTCTATAACCCGTTACCCAACCCGTTTTGATCCAACCGAGCAAATTTAGATTGGGTTAGGTCTTGACCCGTTTGTTATCTTGACCCATTATAACCCGCTTAAATTTGACCCAACCTGTCCAACTTTCATCCCTAGTTGTGAGGTATCATATAAGAAATTCAACTAATGAATGAAATTATATCGACTTAAAATAAAAATTAAATAACCCAAAAACTCATATGAAAGTCACTTTTAAAATGTCAAACTCTTTAAAATTTCTACTCCAAAAATTATAATAGGAAGAATTTATTTAACTGATTTTTTGACATATAGATAATGTATTACGATATCGTTGACCTATGACTTGTATTTTACTCTTTTTGTTCATTTTTACTTGTCACTGTTTCATTTTTCGAGGTCAATTTGACTAAACTTCAAAGTTAAATTGAAGTAGCTAAATTTAATATTCGAAATATAAAATTTAGATGGTTAAAAATCATACGAAAAATGCTATAAGTTACAATTCTTCTCATATTAATATATGATGAAAAAATATATCTTAAAATTTTAGTCAAAGTTCATATAATTTGACTTTAATAAGCGAAATAATGACGGATAAAAGTGGACGGAGGGAGTAATTTAATAGTGGAACATTAATAAGGAAAGAATATATTAAAGAACAATGAACCTAGATAATACCAACCTTGGATTAAAACATTTAACCAATTGAAACTGGCTTATTAGAATTGCACCAAATTAATCATTTGTTTTAACAAATTATTAGGTTAGATATGATAGTGAATATCTAAATTTATGGTAACCTTGAAAGTTATAATCACATGTTTTTTATATTAACAAGCTATATCAATCTCAATTTATATGAAAAAACTTAAAGCATAAGAATTAAAATATTTGATCTATATTGTAAACTTGGATATCTCCAATTATTTAATAATAAACCATCCACATATATTTATAAAATACAAGAAAAAGTATTGATGTAACTCAACATAAGTAGCACACATTCAAAATATATATTTTTAAAAAAAAGTTTGAAGAAAATTATAATTAAATTAAAAATTATTTAATTTTCCAACAACAACAACAACAACAACATACTCAGTAAAATTTAATAAGTGGGGTCTATGAAGGGTTAAATGTACGCAGACCTTACCAATACCTCATATAGATAGAGATGTTGTTTTCGAAAGACTCTCATCTCAAAAATATCTTTCCAAAAGCATAACATATACTAGATTAGAAACAACGACTAGAGTGGAAAATAAATGATAATCTATAAAGACAATAAAAGTGACAAATAAATGACTGACAATGACAACATAATATATAACGACATGACTAATTCTACTAACCTACTATATCACAAGACCAAACATCTTCCAACCCCTACTAGTCATCTAACCTTCTACCCTAGTACGCGCCCTCAGTGATATGAAGTTGTGTCATATATATCCTGTCTAATCACCTCCCCCCAATACTTTTTTGGTCTACCTCTACCCCTTCGCGTAATCCCCAAATCCAGTCTTTCACACTTCCTAACAGTAGCGTCATCACTTCTTCTTTGCACATGTCCAAATCATCGCAGTCTCACTTATCTCATTTTATCTGCGCAGGGACCACCCCTAACTTCCCCCGAATAATCTCATTTCTAATCTTATCCCTCCTGATATGTCCATACATCCATCTCAATATCCTCATTTTTGCGACCTACATCTTCATATTATTTAATTCTCTAAACAGTAATAACTTCACACAAAATGAGATAGAGGGAGTAATTCTATCAAACTCAAACAATGCTTTAGATAGTATTTCCTCAAAACAAATATCATCTTAAGAATTTAAGATAAAACTATTTCTTATATTTTATTTTTTAATTAGTATTCAATTTTTAAAAAATATTATTAAATAGAAATAATTTAATAAATTATAAATTATATTTATTAATCATTGTAATAATTATAATTTTTATTAAAAATAATACTTATTTTGAGACTGAGAAAGCACCGACTAGAACCAAAATGCTCAAACATGTGTCCTTGTTACTTGTAGATGAAAAAGTAGGTGTGGAATGATTGAATTGGACAATGGGTACGTGAATAGGAATGAGTAGCTTGTGTTGTGGTCCTTTTAATGTGTGCACCACCATCACTATTTGAATATTAATTATGTTGAGTCTCTTCTAGGCCAAGCAACACATAAAATCTCATTTTTATCTTGGCATATATGGAATACAATGTAAAATATTCCCCCACTATGCCATAAAAATTTACTCACAATTGATATTTATATTAAGATAATATATTTTAGCTATAATTAAAAAAATGAGGAGAAATCAGTCTGAAATGTTATTAGTGATGTTTTGATATATTTTTTATCAGATATTTGAGATTTATCTTTTAGTAATATAAATTAAGTAATAAATGTACATTAATCATTATAGTTTGATGATAAAAAGATATATTGAAGACACAATTCATACTATTATTTATTTAATGTTAATATCAAGATCGAGTAGATGAACTTTTATTTTCCTCAATCAAATGAAAAGAATGGACCAATATTAGAATCTCAAAAAGAGTTAAGTATATGCTAAGGATTGTGATTCAATCAATGCAAAATTTATTTGTTTCATAAAAAGCTAGATCAAATATGTATTCAATTGTGGTTCAAATAATTTGATTTATTTGTTACAATTAGGGTCAAAAAGATTTATTTTTTCTCTATATCTCATTTTTAGTTCAAAATTTGATCAAGAATTAAATGTCTGTAATTTTTCAGATCAAATTTTTAGCAGGTCAATTTGAGTTCATCAACTAATATATCTTAATCCCTTCACACTCCAGTTAGTATGTATATCGTATATACATTGTTGCTTGTGTATGTCTCTTCTACCAAGGGACTAGGTCCTTCAGCACAAATAATTAAAAAAGACAGAAAGTAAAGACACAACAAACTTAGAGTGGAAACCCTCCTTGTTCAAGGGAGGTAAAATCACTACCTGATCTATGAAATTTCAACTCAGAATTCATTAACTTCAAGGAACAAAGATTGTAAATCCTTACAACTTTAGGATTGATCCACAACCCCCTTTCTCGGCCCCTTGCTAGTGAAATGAACTCTTACCACCAAGTTGCACCACTGCAACGTACTCCTAGTTATCCAGCTAAGATCCCAAGCAACACATCAAAGAAAACAACTTTAAAAACACAACTCAATATCCTTTACAGAGAAGAGGATCTGGTTCACAATAAGAGCAGGAAAATAAGACTAAAATTAGTTCAGTAAAAGCCTTAATTAGAAGTCATGGTTGTTTCTTTAGTCTATTTCTAGGAGAATGAAGATGATGTATCGATTGTGTGTCTCTTGGAGTGGATAATGTATTTCTCTGAAAATTTTCAATATATTTGTTTTGGTATAACAACCTTTTGGGGACCACTGGAACCACACTCCAAACACGCCATTTGATCCAAAATAATTGGCCAGCAAAAACTGTCACACTACTAGCACTTAAGCACCTTCTGAAATTAATTATTTACAGACGAGGTCACTATCAACCAGATTTTGCAAGATATCAGCATTACTCTGGGATGGGATCAAGTTCATCTCAGAATTTGTCGTTTCATCAAAACAACTAATCTAACAAATTCCCCCTTTTTTATGATGACAAACACTTCTACAAACACTTCAATACAGATCACATTTAGAAGCAAATAACCAAGCAATGTAATATGTAGTGTAATCAACATTCCCCCTTTCACCTTGAATTCCACTGTTTACCCCTTCACCTTGACCACCATATTCACCTTCCCCCTCAATATACATAAATTAATAAATAATCTCAAAATGAGTAGTATTTAAGTACATATACAATCATGAATTAGCAAGCCTTAATTAAAGTTACTCCCTCCGTTCATTTTTACTTATCCACTATATTATTTTGGGATATTCAACAATATTTCTTCAATTAAAAAATCACTAAATAATTTACCATTTCGTGTTTATTTTACCCTTGTTATTAAAATAATGGAGTATTCATTTTTCTGAGTTTAAATGACTTATATTTAATAAGATTGATTTGGTAAAAAATATTTCTATTATTTATTACTTATTAATCTTTGTGTCAAGTCAATAATGAATAATGTTATTGGATAGAGGGAATAATTAATACCTTTATTACGTTCATATATACTCGAGCTTTATTAATATTTAATTCCACATTTTATATTTCTATTTAATAAAAAATTTAAGTTTAAATCTATCAACAAGCAACTATTGGAAATTTATTAGCTATATTATATTATATATTATATAGAGATGTGACAATTAAGTCAAAAAGGAGAAAGAGATGGAATAATTGAAAATTTGGGCATGTCTAGTCCCCTACAACAACAGCTTTGCTAATTAATATTCCATTAATTGTATGTAAATTAACCTAAGATGTCCACACATTGGACATTGTCCATGGTCCCTCTTTGGTGTCCGACAAGGATTTATTGGCTAATTTCCAGTTTAAATCACTAATCCCTAGATTAATTAAGACAAGAGAACCATGCATATTCATTTTTTTCCTTAAACATGTAATTAAGAGGGAAATTAACTAGAATTAGTAGTTGTGATGTTGATGTTATTGATAATATGAACACGTTATTCATTTATTGGAATGTACTCTCTTCTTTTTTTAATAGTTTCTCTAGCTTCAGCTCTAATTTATCATCACCGTTAAAGGAGGTAGCACAGTGGATGGGATTGTTCTTTTCTTAATCAGGACGTCCTGAATATGAAAAATATCATCGGTAGGGAGCGTCTCTCCCTAAATGGGACCCTATGCGTGGCGAATTTGAAATAATCAGACTCTAATGTGAGTACCGAACACCAGATAGAAAACTAAAAAAAAGAATCTTTAATTTATTATAATTATGGGAATGTAATAGAATGAGAACCATCGGTAGGGAGTGTCTCCCCCTAAATGGGGACATATATATGGCGAATCTGAAATAATCAGACTTCAATATGAATACTTAATATCAGATAAGAAATTTTAAAAAAGCTCTAATTCATTATCATCACGAGATGTGATAGAATGAATAGACTTTTATTGTTAATCAAACGAAAAGCTCTAACTCAAAAACATCTTTTTTCCTTTTAATATAATATATGAATCTTTTTATTGAGTGAAAATTTTCAAATCAAAATATAACTACAACAACTAAGTATTAGTTAAGCCTCTAGATTCAAATCTCAACTTTATATATTAATTTTAATATGAGCATGAGGGGAACAATCATAATTATTATCACCATTATAAGTTATGATCTTCTAATTAATTTATCCAAAAAGGTAAATTAGGAAAAAGATTAGTGGTGGGGCTGTGTGGGGAGTGGGGGGTTAAGAGATAAGCTGTTTGTCTCATATGGGCCTTCAAGATTAGACAATACAATTTACATCACTAGCGGGGTCGTTTAGTTGGTAACATATTATCTCGGAATAATTAATTTTGGAATAAGTTAGTCTGTTACTAAGGCAAAAATGGTGGAATAAATAGTTTAAGGATTATCTTATACCTCCAATCAAATATGGGATAAAATAGCCCTTCATTTTATCTCGAGATTATTATGACTTATACCTCACACCAAACGACCCCGTTAACTGGTCAATAGGGAACTTATAGGGGGTCTAACTGGTCAATTTTAATGTTTTGTGGGGGCATTTTTGCAATTTTCAATTCTTACACATAATATCATTTCTGAACATGGGTTTTCACTATTTTGACATAATGATAATAATTATTTACTTATGTACCAAATATATATAAAAAATAATTTATTTTCCTAAAAAAACATTTTTCTTCTTAATAAGTGTTCTTCAATTCTTTGTTTATGTTAGGTAGACTAAGTACTAATATATTGTCCTCATTTTTAAATTTTGAATTTTGGATATTGGTCAATATGCTATGCATTTTTTTCCATTTTATTACTCTTTTATTCTTTGCTCAATTTGAAATGATAGAAAGGTCGTATTGAATTTACTATTTTTAAACTCAAATTACTGAGATTGACTATATGAAAAAAAATGCTAATTGATCACATCCTTTATTAGTGCTTTTTTGAAAAAATTATGTACCTTTTTTATCGAGAATTATACTTCAACCCTAAATATACTCTAACTAATAATACTTCACTTCCTTCGGAAAAAAAGACACAATTTTTATCGAAAAATTATCCCGCACTCCTAAATATACTCTAACTAATATTTCAAATTATTTGAACATTTCGAGATTTATAGCTTGACTATTTAAAAATAAATCAAAATTTTACATTTTTATTATTCTAAATATTTAGAATATGCTCATTACCTCCACTATAGTGAGGTAAATTAATTTGAATTCCAAGTTACTCATTCAACGTAATTATCATTATTAATTTATTATCATCATAACCATCTCATAAATCAACTTTTTTTCTTCACTTTTCCTAACAAAATGATAAAAAAAAGTTGAAAAGTAAATACTATTCTTAATTATCTTTGTTCAATGAAGATTTCTTTTCCTAATTACGTTTCCAACTTTACTTCTATTTAATGCAAAGTGAAATCATTAAATTGTTTTTTAAAAAAAAGTATTATTTCATAAATTACCAACTTGATATATAGGTCTTTTATGAGTTTGGTAGATTCTTCCCTACAAAATTGAATTGACAAATAAAGATAGTAAATTACTCCATTAAGTGAAAATATTAATTAAAGTACGAAAATTCTTATGGTTAAACGTGTTCAAATAAAATTATAAATTTGAATCAAATCGATGAATCTATTCTAATTAAAATAAATAATAACAATAAGAGTATAAAATACTTGGTCAATTTTTCACTCAACCATAAAGAAAATCACAACTACACTATTAGGGGTCGTTTGGTTTGAATACAAGTTATGATGGGATAAGTTATGTTGGGATTAGTAATGATGGGATAAGTTATGTTGAGATTATTTTTTATTGGGTGTTTGGTTTGTTGTATAAATTTTAAGAATTGTTATTTGTTTACAAAAATACCCTTCACTTTATTAGTTTTTTTTTAAATGTATTTTCTTTGCTAGCTTTAGTTATTGAATATTTATTTTTAAAATAAAATTTTCATCTTATATAGCTTAAATA
>JBCEWC010000171.1:0-71893 GCA_038996855.1 Solanum aculeatissimum
GTTTGTTCCAGATTACTCTTTTATCCTGCCTTGCCTGATTTTCCTGCACAATACACTACACAAACATTAAATGCAACTATTTGCTTGAGAATTCGCGAAGATTTTAGCTAGACAAGTGTCAAGTGACACGCTTTTTCGCGACTCATCAATACTGTTGTCTTGCCTTGTGACAGTTTTTAGGTTTGTCATAAGATTAGTTGTGCTATAATGATTGTGTTGTTATATTTCGATTATTCTGATACTTTTTTTTTCTTTATAGAATTGACATTGCTCTTTGCTTTAAAATTTACGTTGCTCTTCGTTATTCTAATCCTTCATTTTATCAGCCTAAGTAATCATTGAACATGTTAATGGTTCATTTATTTATCAACTCATATTATTTTCAGCAGCCAAAATTTAACTCAATCCATCTATTTAATACCATGCATGAAAAAAATTTCATTGGTGGGAAACTTACATTTTTTTTAGAGAAAGTGTTGTTAATGAGTTGTTTATCAAACTTGGACATTTTGTAAAAGTTGCAAAATAGTAGCAAAGTGAATAGAGAAAAAAAAATTAAAAGGACACCACCATTATTATTTCTTGATTAGGACTTAATTTTGGAATTAATTAAGATGTGATTAGTAATTAATAGGTTCATAATTTTTTCATAGATTGTTTGAGATTTGTACATTGCACCAAATCTAAGTTGGATATAAAGTTTGACAATATACATATTTGTTCACACTTAAATTGGTTGGGGAATAAATATAGATTGATAAGTTACCTAGTTCAAAGGTAACTTTATCTTAAAAGATTTTCAGGTGCAACCAATCCAAAAAAGACATGAAGAATACACTATGTAGAGCAATTGACATTAACTGAGTTTTTTTTTTTTTTGATTTCCCACTCGGTGTTCTGTACCCACATTGAAGTTCGACTATATTTGAATTCGTGCCTCGTAAGATCCCATTTGGGGAGAAGCACTCCTTAACAAGGATTTTTCCATTTCCTGGACTCGAATCTGAGACCTTTGGTTAAGGGAGGAGTAGTCTCATCCACTGCGCCACATTTTTTTGTGGTAAATGAGTATTATTGCAGATAAATGAGTAAATGGTAAATGGTAAATGAGTAAATGGTAAATGAGTATTATTGCAGATAAATTTTGTGGTAAATGAGTATTATTGCAGATAAAGTTGGTCGAGAATTATGAAATCTTACAGATAAATTTTAATCGAAACAAAAATATTAAGAGGTTTTTTATATGTTCTACTTTTGATGGATAAAATTATTCGATATGGATCTATATTAATGTGAGATAATAGATATTCAATATAGGGGTGACAATTGAGTGGGTTGAGTCAAATTTGAGCGAGTCATAATGGGTCAAGATACATCTCAACCTAAATTTGCTTGGATTAAAATGAGTTGAGTAATGAGTTATAGGATGGGTCAAAATTTAACCCGACCCAATTTTTATTAATTTTTTCTTATTTTGTTTATTTTTTTTTCAATATTTTATTATTTAATTAAATTATATTTTTGTTTTTGTGCGACCTATGGTAGGTAAGGTATCTTTGATTGATCAAATATCTTTAATTTTTTAATTTGAATTTTTTAGTATTTTCCTAATGATAAAGGTCAGCCTTTCTTACTTCACTTGGTTGAGTGGGTCATGAATAAATATTTATAAAATTGGATAATTATTGTCTTCCTTTCTGGTTTGGGAAACTAATGACCACTCTTTTGCTTAAATAGGTTAAAACATAAAAAAGAGTGATGTGTCTTATTATAAACGCTTCATTAATTAAAAAAATTTTAAAAAATAAAGTAAGAATTAATTATAATTTTCTTGAAAAAATGACAAAAATTTATGCTAAGTGATCAAATCAATTAAGGGATTGGATTAGATTTTGTCTTTTGCTTTCTACTTAAAAAATAGATTTTTTATTTACTTATTAGAATTTTTGGAGGAGAAAAGAAAAAGAAATTGGTTTTACAAATTTTGGAAATTATTTTAAATATGAGAATTTTTCAAAAAGAGCAAATATTTGAAGCATAACAAGATAAAAATAGTTATAATTTGTTAAAATTACAATTTATGGCTACAATCGAGAGAGGGAGAAGAGAGGTGAGTGGGATCGAGATAGGTGAATTGTATATGTATATTTATCAAATTGTATGTGTATATCTGTCAAATAATTGTATATGTGTAACTGATATACATATATATTTCTATATTTGGCAAGCGAGATTGGGAGAGGGAGCAGAGAAGCAAGCGAGATCGAGAGGCGAGTGAGAGAGGGTAGAGAGTGGAGATAGTCGAATTGTATATGTATATATGTTGAATTGAATATGTATATTTATCAAATGATTATATATGCAACTGATATACATATATATTTGTATATCTGGCAAGAAATTGTAGGGAGAAAAGAGAGAGAGGCGAGAGAGAGAGAGAAAGAGAGGAGAAAAAAATAACAATAAAATCCTAATTATAGCTATAAATTGAATTTTTTTTGAAACTATAATGATATAATATAAATACATATCATATGTTTATCTAGTTATGTAATTTATCTATTATTTTAAAATCAAAATATTGGTGAAATAATGGAAGCTAACAACCTCTCATGACCCTTAGGGAGACTTAAGTTGCAAGAAAACAATTATCTAATAATATATATGAACCAAACTCAAATTATATTCAAAACAATAATACATTATTTCTTTGTCATTCTCATCAACCTTCATATAATATAGTTATATATTTGCTATCAAGTAGCACTTCCCAACATTTAAAAAAAAAAAAAACTTTCAACACAAAATTATAAGGACAAACTTTTGAATTTTTACAATAAAAAATAATTATGGATAATTGTATGAAATAATTATAGATAATTGTAAAATGATTGTGATTCTTTTATTTTTAATTAAAGATTATGGGGGTAAATTTTTATGAATATTTTTTAAAAAAATTGAAAATTACGTAAAAAAAAGTTAAATAAATATTAAACATAAGAATTGAATTCAAATATAAATATCAGATATGGAATAAACAAAATAGCAATAGTGGAATTAAGCATGAAAACAAGCATAGATTTGGAAGAGAGTAAATATGTCTCCCACGCACCAAACACACAATAAAAAACTATTTTTTTTAATTTTATATTATTTCCTTAATTTATTTTTACTTTGTTGCTTTTTGATTTGATATATTTATTAAAAAAAAAATTAATATAATTTATCGTATATATTTCTATTAATTGATATTTAATATTCGATCTTTAAAAAATGATTTGGAGAATAATAGTTAATGCTATGACTTTTTCTTTTTCTCTTTTTTAATTGTCATGCTGCATTTTCCTAAAGTCAAATTGATTAATTTTTGAAGCTAAATTAGATTATATTAAGTTGATATTTTATGGAACAACTAAATTTTGGACTCGCCTCTGACTAAAGAAAAAAAGTAGATATTCAAAGACAATACAAAAAATATTATAAGTCGAAATATTAATATAGTGAGTAAATATCTTTTCTCGATGTGTCAAAAATAACAAATAAAAATAAATAATAAGTAAACATGAACAGAGAGAGCACCTAACTCATATGCTAAAGAAAAATCATTTTACCCGTCAATTTTAACAAAATTAATATAATTTATACGGTAAAATAATCATATCCAATTTTCTTAATGAATATATCACTTTCAAATATAACAAATAAAAACAAACAAAGAGTGTACATAAAATAATAATTCAATTTAATAAAATATACCTTTAATTTTCTAATTATTTTTTCATGAGAGATGTATCGAGTCAATAAGAGTCGATTAAATTAACAAGTACACCAATAATAAAGTGAAACTTATTATAAAGTTATTAGATGTCACGTGTCGTTTTTTGCGGCAAGTACACGGGATGTGAGAAAAAAATTAAATACTTTTTACTGTATACTATATATTGTCTGTCCCAAATCTTGTGAAAAAAAAAAGAAGATATGATGAAAAAAAAAATAGAAAAAAATAATATGAAAACGAATCTTTATTTCCAGCAAACGAATCTAAGGCACTGTTTGGATTTGGATTTCCTTCAATTTGTTTACTTTCTATTTTTTATTTTTTAAAAAAGTTTTTGCACAAATAATTTTTGTACTAGGGTAGTTTTAAATTTTTATCTTTATTTTACTCATTTAATAAGAATTTATGAATCAAAAATACCTCTTATTCATGATTTAATAAATTTTATAGAAATAATTTTTTTTGATATAAATTGTATAGTGTTAGATATTCTCATCAACAGTGGTTGAGCCATAATGGTTAATAAGAGGTGTCAACATGACTTCAAGTAATTTTTGGAAACCCCTTTGTCACTAAACTAAATATTTAGCTTGTGTCAAGAGGCGTGAATATTTGTATAAATATTTATACAAGGTAATTTTTCAACGAAGGAATATCGCTTGACAACCCTACTCCAAGGGTAGCTCCGCCCCTGCTCATTAATCCGTCCTCAACAGTCTTCTCTATATCACAGACGTCACATATACACCTATCTTATGAATCCGGTGTCCTTGTTCATCGTTATATTGAAGGAAAGTCAATACTCTGATACCATACTTCCAAACCAAGCTCATGATTTGTCTCTCGAGCCACAATAACATAGAGCTTTAAAACATGTATATCATATGAACTCATGATACATAATGTAATTTCATAAAAGTTCTGGTGTATACAGAAAACTTACCTTTACTTTAGAGAGACGATTTTATAGTAAATCAAATAACAAAACTATATTATTATCGATAAAAAAAAAGAATTAACTCACACAATTTTTTTTTTCCATGAAATATGAATATTTTAAAATAAAATTATCATATAGCTCATTTTCCGGAGTCTTATCTAAATTTAACGGCTAAGTTTTAAAATTTCCAGCTTAGCAATTTTTGTCACCATCCTCTCCTGACTAGACACGTGGCATTCATTAAAAGGGACAAATTGAAGACAACTCCACGCGCTATGGACGGCGCGTGATAAATCATTGAAAATATCTAAGCGGCAGGGGAATGACGTGGACCAATCAGATTTAAAAGACCATCATTGTGGTCCCCTTATAGCATAACTATGAAAAATATCATGTACCCCCTCTAAATAACCTCCACGTACCACATTATTATTAGTTTAATATTAATACTACTTTTTCTTTTTTGGGTTCTCGAAAATCGGAATCAGTTACCCGCTTTGGAGTTCTACTAATAAGTTACGCAATGAGAAATACATTTTCTTCTATCGGGGTGATGCGATTTATATAACTCAAAAAAAGCATAGTTTGGATATCACGTGCAGATTTGATTGAACTCAATAACTCTAGTTCAAATTCTATATTTATGATAAAAGTTCTAAATTTATGTCCAAAATTTGAACACATAATTTCAAATTGCACGTTCTGATCTTGACTTGAAATTATGATATGAAATTACATGTACAAACATGTGCTACGTATAATACTCAAATTCAAAATCCAGATACTAATATCAACGTAGCTATCTTAAAATTCAAATTTCATAAGATTTGATTGATACGTGAGATGAGATAGATAAAATATTTTATCAGATTATGTTATCCACTTTTTTATATGAATAGTAATTTCACTATAGAATGAAACTAACTATGTAATACCTCAAAATAAAAATGAGATAAATTAATTTGAAATTTCATTTAAAAGTTATTATTCTTACTAACCATACCTTACGATCTCATGAAATTTATATTCTTGCCTTGCTTAATTAATGAAGTTTCATGCCAAAATTATTACTTTTAGCAAATATATCCATCGATCCCATAAAATTTCTATTCTCGCTTCGCTTCAAAGTACTTACTATTCATCAATTGAGAGAAGTATTGAAAACATTCTTGAACTTGATACAAATTATTTATTTCATTCTCAAATTATTGACAGTCTTTAAAACACTCATCTACTTGACTAACTAAACTTAAATACGCTCTGATCTGCCATGAGACATAGCAATAGTTTCAAACTCTTATAGGAACATCGGGAACTTAATAAGAATCAGAGAAAAGTGTTGAAAATATTCTTAAACTTAACGAGAATTCAGAGGGTGTATTTCACTTATGTTGTAAGATTGTAGATAAATTTAAGTTCAGTTAGTCAAGTAAAGAGGTGTTTTTAAGATCAACAATAGTTTGGGGATAAAACTAAAATTCAAGCCAAATTTAAAGTGTTTTCAATACTTTTTTGTTCGTCAACTTTTTGTCGAGGTAAAAAAAAAATTGTCTTATTAAATTTTTTGAAAAACATTTAAGTGTAAACTTCTCAAAAATATAAAAATTATTTTCTTAAAAATAAGACATATAATAGGCTATGATTTTTAATAATTCCTTAAAAGTGATGTGTATATAATTTAAATTCTAATATTAACATACATCCAACCCATAAAATCCTCTATAAAACCATATCCCTTAACATTTTCATATTTCCCTACAACCACCACGACTGCCATTGCCGCAACCGTGAAGCTCCGCCCAACGCCGTCAAGCTCCGCCGCCTTTCGAGAACGCCGGAAGGAGCTGTAATATATATATATGGGATGGAGGCTAACAATAATAACAATATTATTGCTCCGTTCGTGATGAAAACTTATCAAATGGTGAATGATCCAAAAATTGATGGACTCATAGCTTGGGGAACAGCCAATAACAGCTTCGTCGTTGTTGAACCTTTGGAGTTCTCTCAACGAATTTTGCCTGTTTACTTTAAGCACAACAATTTTTCCAGCTTCGTTCGTCAGCTCAACACTTATGTGAGTAGATTTAGATAATTCGATTCAGAATTTAAATTTAGCAAGTTAAATCTCAGAATTTATTGTACATTTAGAATCTGATATATTTATTTCACCTCAAAAATGCTGGATTCAGTTGAACCTATTGATAACAAGCTCAATAAATGTTGTTTTTTCATTATGATTGTGGTTGAACTGAAGAGCAGATAGTGAAAATTCAAGCTCTGAAAACATGAATTAATTTTGTTTATTAGCACTTAATTTTGAGTTCTGAATCTGATATATATGCATTTCATCTCGAAAATATTGGATTCAGTTGAACCTATTGATAATATGCTGGATAAATGTTGTTTTTCGTTATGATTATGGTTGAATCTGAAGAGCAAAATAGTGAAAATTCAAGCTCTGAAGAATGAAATAGTTTTATTTATTTGCTTATTTAGCTTGAATTTTTTGGTATTGATTCGAGTTTGTTGATGATGAATGAATCAGGGATTCAGAAAAGTAGATCCAGATAAGTGGGAATTTGCAAATGAATGGTTTCTAAGAGGACAAACGCATTTGCTGAAGAACATAGTGAGGAAAAAACACAGTAGAAACTCGTGCTCTCAGAAGCAGGAAGACAGTGAAGACGAAGAAATTTTGACAGAAATTTCCAGATTAAAGCAGGAACAAAAAGCTTTAGAGCATGAAGTTGAAAATATGACTAGAAGATTAGAAGCTACAGAGAAGAGGCCACAGCAAATGATGGCTTTTCTGTGTAAAGTCGTTGATGATCCTGAGATTTTGCCCAGAATTTTAATGGAGAAAGAGAGATCCAAAAGGCTAAGTTTAACAAATCGTGAGAAGAAAAGGAGATTAATGATTTCGAATTCAACGAGTTGCTCTTCAGTGAAGAGTGAAGATGCAGTAGGGGCAACATCGTCATTTCACTCACCCGACGCGAATTTCGATAAGGATACGTTCTGTCAGTCCTCACCGTCGTCGGAAACTCCGCGGGCGCCGGCGTGGTTAGGTAGTCGACCGATGATAAGTTACGATCCAGGGACGACTATACATTCGATTCGCTCTCCTGACGCGAATTTCGATAAGGATACGTTCTGTCACTCCTCTCCGTCGTCGGAAACGCCGTCCACAGCGTGGATGAGTCAGAAAAGAGCCGTCATAGGTGGCCGGCCTATGATGATGACGACCAATGAGGCTTACGGAAGTTGTCCTACTATGTCTAGTTCACTGTCAACTGGCTCATCGGAGAGCGGTGGCTTCACGGCACCTCCGATGGATAACTTCTACGGCTACGACCATGGCGGCGGAGGAGGAGCTGTCGCGACGGAGGAGGCTAGTCCACCGCCTTATCCATTTTCTCTATTCGGTGGTGGATTTTAGTTTTATGTGAGTTATATATTCTATAATAGCTTTTGTAAATTATTTTTATTTATGCAAAAAAAAAAATATCCTGCAAAATTTGTAATCTGAAAAAGTGAGACCTCCCAAAGTTAACAATTAACTATAGGACTAATAAGAATTTGCTAGGGAATACAGGTTCATTTTTTGTAGCTAAGCTTGATAATTTTGCTAATTTTAGCATAATTATGTGTGAAATTTTATTTATAGTTGTTGTTGCTATTTTTTTCTAAATATAATCTATTGTTGTTATTGCTTGAAATTTTTATTTTGTAGTTTATTTATGAAATGTTTTTTTGTTTTATATGTTAATGGTGGGATAAAAGCATATTCTAATGCATATTATTCTCCCAAACAAAAGAGAACTTTATTTTATTTAAATGATTATATATAAGGTATAATACATCATCAATCTTTTGAATTTGTCAATAAATATTATTATGACATCTGAATTGAAATATGTATATTTTTATTGGGGAATTTGAATAAATGATAAAATATTCTTGTCAAACATTTCTAGCTCAAAATGTTGAAAAATTCATTACATAAACAAATTAATTATTTAAAATATATCATATTTTTTTATTATATACAATTGTCTTCTTTTTTCAAGAAAAGTCTCGATGCGAAAAGAGTCCTCATACAAGAAAAAATCCAGTCATAAAACTTTATATTTGTTTCAATTTATACCAATGTGTATAATTAAAGAAATTAGATATATTTTATATAATTAATTTAACAATATAAAGTAATACTTCCTCTCTTAAAAAATGATTTATTTTCCCTTTGGGTCTATTTAAAACTTTTTTGATAAAATTTTAATTTCAGTTTTTCACCTGACATGTTTCAAACTACAAGATTAAAGGACATTTTTTCATATGACATATTTCAGATCATAAGATTAAAGTGTGAATTACCTCTCGTATGTGGTTTGTGAGTTATTTCATAGGAGCAAAGGTTTACTTTGTGTGCACATAAAGGGTCGCAGTTGTGGATTCCTCTTATCATTAAAAATAATACTAATGATCATTTTGACACATTTAACATAACTTTAAATTAGAATCATAAGATTTTTTTTTTTTTAATTTCGTATCGAGTCAAACTAGCTCATTCCTTTTAAAACGGAGGAATTTGTAATGAGAAGTAGACAAAAATGGTCTAGAGAAGTGGGTGGGTGTCTCAGGTAGCAATAGGGCCAACAACACAACTCATCCAATGAAGTTAAGCCATATTATGCAATTAAAATGCATACTATGCCCCATACAATGATGACAATTGGTAAGGCCATCACTCATTGGCCACAAATTCAATTAAAAAAAGAGTAGCTACCCTATCATGTCCCCCCTTCCCCCCACCCCCCACCCCATGACAAGTATAATTCTTGATTCAATTATTAAAATATTATATTTTTTGGTTCTATTTTATATAACATTAATTGATTTGTCACGATACAATAATAACATATTCAGTGGAATTTCACAAGTGGAGTCTAATGAAAGTAGAATGTACGCATGCGCACCACTACTTCAAAGGTGGAGAGGTTGTTTCTTGACATGATATTAAAGGGGAAAAAGTTTTTGAAATTTGTGGTCTGAAATTTTGTTTATAATTATATCGGTACAAATTTGATAATGGAGTTTTCAACTCAAAAGGCATTTTAACGATTGATTCTGAATTCATTTTTAAAGATTTATAACCTTTTTCTCTCATTCTACCGCATAATTTAGCTAAGATGTAATATGCATCAACTTATCTTCCATCATGAACTTACCACATCTTGTTATAAGTTTTTGATATCTGAAATTTATTTTATCACTCGATATATTTTGCATAGAAATATTTTATTTTGGAACATAAATTACTCCAATTAAAGATGAATTTGTTTTTCAATTTTTAAGTTTTTAAAATCTTTTATTAAGAACTAAAAAATAAGTACCATTTATATATCACAATCTTTATTTTACCCACTTTACAAGTCCACCACACCTCATGCTCACACACATTAATGCCACTTAATACACAATCTTCTGTTTTCCATCGCATCTACCCTGGTGTTCACGTCACACAAATATTTAACAATGATTTTAGACCATAAATTTTAAATTTTTTTTTTTTAAACGTCGTGCCAAGTCAAAAGCTATCACATAAAATGAGACGGAGGAAATAGTAAATATGAAAAACACCTTTTTTCAGGCAGAATTGGAGATAGAGGAAGAGAATTATAAGGTGAGAGATAAAATACGTACTAATAAAGCAAAAGTTTAAATAATCAACCAATTGAGCTATTAAGATTCTTTGATAAAATTGAGAAACGAATACTGATAGAAGGGGGGATCACGTGGTCCCAATAGTAGGGCCGGGTGGCACGTGATGGGCCCAATTAGAAGATCCCCAATACTTGAAACAAAAGTAAATGGGGGCCCAAATGATGGACAAAAGGCATCTCGTCTTTTATCTGTTTTTGGGTATGGGCTGGGCCCAATCAGATGCTCATGCGCCCACGTGCGATGGCCTTAATTGGAAGGGACACGTGTCATGATCCAGTGGCGTCAACTAGTGGACACGAGAGATTGCTCAGATGATAAATATTCATTATTTTTATCGTAGCCAAGGATCTATCGGAAATACATTCTCTTCATTCACAAAGGTATCATGAGGTAAGATTTGCGTACACACTATCTTCTCTAAATTCCGCTTAGAAGGATTACACTCAATACAAGTAAAACATATCAAACAACAAATCGACAAAGTAAATATAAAAAAAAAAAGAGAACAATAATAACAAATAATAATAAGATAATTGAAGCAAATGAAACATGTAAGACTAAACCAAAAAAATAAAATAATAGAAAAGTAATAATAATCAAATTAAAAAGGAAACTAGACAAGTTCGACTACCTAACAATCTTGTATTCTAATTTTTCACTTTCATATCGTTCAATCCAAGGTTATGTTCTCGATAAACTGAAAGTGTGTCATATCCTGTCTATTGCCTCTCCTCAAAAAAATTCGGCTTATCTCGACCTCTTCATATACTCACTATAGCCAATCACTCACTTTTTTACTGTGTCATCCGAGCATCTTCTATTCACATGGCTAAATCATTTCAATTTCACCTTCCTCATCTTGTCCACCACAGTGACCACTTCCACCTTATCTCAAATAACGCTATCCCTAGTCCTATCTTTACAAATATATATCCACACATCCATATTAATATTTTTGTTTTACTCTCACCTTCTGAACGTACAAATGCTCACAATATTTTTTTAACGAGCAAGGACATTACAAGTTTGAAATTACCCCAAAGAAAAAGGGAACAAAAGAAAAGTGGCCAGAATATATTCTTTGGAGTCGTTTGATGTGAGGTATAAGGTATAATAATTTGATAATAAAACATAGAATTATTTTTTTCAGTGTTTGATTGAATGTATTAGATAACTCTTGGATTATATATCTCACCAGTTATACCTTAGTGATGAGATATAAATTATTTCATATACATGATGAAATAACTTATCCAACTTATCCCAAAATATTCCCAATCAAACGACCCTCGAAAATATGTTGTTATGGGGGACAAAAGTTGAGCATAATGGCAAAATGGTAAACGATACGTGTCACCAAATGATTGGAACCAAGTGTCAACGCTTTACGTACTAATACCGTTTACTTAACTTAAAATAGTGTTTAATTAGTGGTTAATGATGATCCACGAACACCTTGGACAATTTTAAACAAAGATTAATCTCTTAATCATAATTAATTACATTTGCTCCACTCTTTACTCTCCACTAAGTACCCTTTTTTGATAATTAAATTATAGTACCTACTTACTTACTTTAGCTAATTTTTATCCTATTTTTTATTTAAAACTATATGTGTCAATAAACTTCTTAATTAAGATATATTTGTTGTCCCAATAATCTTGTTGTCAAATTATCAACAACTTTTGAACATCAAATATTCTTAAAAAAAACAAAAAGATAAGGAAAATCTTATTAATTAATGACACAAACAATAAATTTCAAGAATCTAATTAATTAATTAATTAAAGATTACTTGAATAAAGGTTTATTCCCAATAGCAAATGGGAACAATAGAGCTTTATATGATGTGTGGTGACCTAATGTTTTAATAATAATAATAATTTTTTTTTAGAGAGAACTACTTATAAAACATATATAATATAAATTTTATTGATAGATAGTACATTTATCACACACTTTAATATATTTATAATACATTGTGTCGATTTCTTACCAAACAATCACAAGATATTTCAGAATAATATACTCCCTTCGTTTAAAAAAGAATTATCTAACTTGACTTGGCACGTAGTTGAAGAAAAGAAAGAAGACGTTTCAATCTTATGATTCTAAATTAAAGTTATATTAAATGTACCAATATGCCCTTTAATATTGTGGTCTTAAGCATGTAACGTGAAAAGTTGAAATTAAAATTTTGCCCCAAAAAAAAAAGATAGATCTTTTTTTATTTGAAACAGACTAAAAAAAGTAGATCATTCTTTTCTAAACGGAGAGAGTAATATATTTACATTGCAGACATAATTCATTTTCCATACAAGTGCATATTTATCACAATATTGATATAAATAAATAAAAACTCACTAAAATCAGTAATTATTTATTAAAAAAATACTCGTCCGAGTAATTTTTTCTTTGACTTTTCTTCCATGCTCTTTTAATTGGGCCCATGAAAAGGATTAAGGCCCAATAGTCATTTCAAATGAACACTCTTTGGACTACTTTCTAGGCCCAAAGTTAATGTGATTGTTTGGGAATGCAAAAACCATTGTTAATTTTGAATAAATCAACAACTCTTTAAATTCGTCAGTAATTTTATTTAGACACTTAAAATATCGCTATTTTCAATGAAGCATTTGAACGCATGGTTAAGTATTTTTTACTAGACGCTTACAATTCATATTTTTGAAAATTTCAACGTGGATTAACAAATGCCATAATGTAAATAAATTAATCACCTAAAATATATCATCTTTTTAAAATACACATTAATATCAATTTAAGAGCCCACATAATTTTTTTTTTCAAAATTTTGAGTCAAAAATATCTAATAGAAATACTTTTATATTCAGATGCTCAACTAAAATAAAATTATAATTTAAACATATAAATAAATTTACTGACAAATTTAAGAAGACTTTAATGTATATACTGCCCTTAATATCATTTTCAGAGGCAAAGATATATTCAGAGATCTTGGGCTAGGAATATGTTTACAAATATAGCCTTTCTTTTAAAACATAGCCATAAAAGGCTTATCTACAAAACAAATAAACAGACCCCTACTATAATAGGACCTTCATAGTCCATGTGTTTTTTCTGACATTTTTCAGCATTTCAAGCCCCAATAAAATAACAAATTAATTCAAAACCTAAAAAAATAAAAATTTAAAAAAAAACCCCTGTCATATTCTTCCATTTGTATTCCCTTTTCTGTTTGAATTTTTGAAAATATAACCTGAAATTCAATTACTCAAAAAGGAATGTTAATGGAATGTTAACAGAGAAAAAAAATATAAAAAACAGACTACAAAATCTATATTCCATGTGCCCATTGGACCTATATCTATGTATAATGATACATTGCTTTCAAGTGGTCAGAAGGGAAAAAAAAGGCTATACAGTTAAAAGTTTGCAGGCTATAAGTCTGAATTTTGTTTTGGTTCTTTTGTTTTGTATCTTACTATTTTTCTCGTCATATTTTTCAAGAGTATATCAAAAACGACTTTTCTATCTGATAAAGTTTGCGTAAATCCTATTCTCTTCAGATTTCACTTGCGATATTAAACTGAGTATGTTATAGTTGTTTGTATGTCGACAAAAATAATCGAAGTAGTTACTTCACTTACTTTGTATCTTGTTATTTTTGTTGTCTATCGAAAATAGTTTGCATACGTCTTACCCTTTCTGAAGACCACTTGTGATATTACACTGTTGTGTATTATTGTTTGTTGCTTCATTTACTTTGTATCTTGCTATTTTTGTTGTCTATCGAAAACAGTCTGCGTACGTCTTATTCTTTCCGAAGTTTACTCGTGATATTACACTGTTGTGTATTACTGTTTGTTGCTTCATTTGCTTTGTATCTTGCTACTTTTGATGTATATCGAAAATAGTCTGCATGCATCTTATCCTTTTCAGAGTTTATTTGTGATATTAAGTTGTTGTGTGTTACTGTTTATTGCTTCATTAACTTTGTATCTTGCCATTTTTGTTGTCTACCGAAAACAGTCTAGTACGTCTTATCCTTTCCGAAGCCCACTTGTGATATTACACTGTTGTGTATTACTGTTTGTTGCTTCATTTGCTTTGTATCTTGCTACTTTTGTTGTATATCAAAAATAGTTTGCATACATCTTATCCTTTTCAGAGTTTACTTGTGATATTACGCTGTTGTGTGTTACTGTTTGTTGCTTCATTAACTTTGTATCTTGCTATTTTTGTTGTCTATTGAAAACAGTCTGCGTACGTCTTATCCTTTCTAACGTCCGCTTGTGATATTACACTGTTGTGTATTACTGTTTGTTGCTTCATTTACTTTGTATCTTGCTATTCTTATTGTATATCAGAAACAATCTGCGTACGTCTTGTCCTTTTCAAAATCCACTTGTGATATTACACTGCAAAATTTAATTATTATTTTTTTAGTTAATGATTTTGGTATCATTCTTTGTGAAGCTTTTAAAGCATTTCTTGACAGTATTTCTAATTCCATTGTGTCTTCCTTTTCATTTGTATTTTTATGGGAAAACATGACCACTTCTACACCTATTGCAGAAATAGCACCTTTTAATTAATTTCTTGAAGCAGACATTTCAGTTTCTTATTATAAAGTGGCTAATAATGACATGTCTTTTTCTAATCTTTGTGCTAGTGGAAACTGGCAAAATTTGGATTTTCACTTCCATTTGTTCAAAATTTTCAAATTATTTGTCTTATCTATTTAAAAAAGAAAAAAAAACAAATTATATTATATGATTTAGTATAAAAGGTTAAATATATCCTTGTAATATAGAAAATAGTTTGAAGTATATCCTTCTTATATTCTCGGTTCAAATATATCTTTTCAGTTATGATTTATGCTAGTTTATCTTTATTTTGAGACGAGGGTTTTTGGAAACAGTCTCTCTATCTCTATAAAATAGTGGTAAGGTCTGTGTATATTTTACCCTTTCCAGACTCCACTTGTGGGATTCCACTGGGTATGTTGTTGTGGACAAACACGTGATGAATTTAGAAGCAAATAATCAATTCCTAATTTTAACAGATTCACCTTAAATCCATTCATTTAACTTATTTCGACCCATTTACTTTACAGACGCAGACCTAAATTAGTGTTTGATGAATGATGAAAAGTTATTTGATTTTTCATCTTGTTGTGTCTCTAATCTCTATTAACTTGCACTAAAGTTATCTCAAATGTAATCGCTCTACGATATAATCTTATAGTTAGCAAATAGTAGGAATTAATAAAAGTCTCAAAGCATTGAACAAATAAAATTTTAAATGTTCAATAATTGAAGTTTCCATTATTTCCATTCTGATAAAACATATGTTTTGGCAAAGTATATCTGACGTAAATACATGCTTATGTTTATCCAGTCTATAAAGTGGATGGGTCAGAGATAGGAAGGTGAGATTGTAAAGTGAATGGGGCATAGAATATTCATATTCAAGTCTGATTAAATTTGAATTCGCGTATTATAGAACAACGCGGCATTTTCAAGAATTGTTATTTCCTTTATAAACCAAACAATAAACTTGTACTAAAATGCTAAAATGTACCAAAAAATAACATTTAAAAAGGACTAAAATTTATAAAATATTTAAAATATTTGTCCTCATGTTTCATTCAATCAAGAATAAGTCCATTAAATTTTGTCAAATGTTACCAAACAATCATGTGGGGAACAATTTTTTAAAATTTATTTTTGTTTCATTGAAAATAAAATAAAATAAAAATTCATTGATTTTCAAAGGAATTCAAATTTTGAATAAATGTAGGTTAATCATTAATTTTTCAATTAATAAATTGGTCAATACTCAATGGTACTAATTAATAAATGCATTAAATCCTTTGATTTGAATGCTCATTAAAATTTCAATTATTGAAGGGCAAAATGACACATTATAAAACAAAAAAAAAAAAAGTCAAAATCAATAAACACAAAAGGCTCCTCGAATAATTGAGTTATTTGAAAAATATAGACTTTTTTTAATGAGGCGGAGCTATAATTCTAGTTATAAATTCAGTAAAATTTAATAACTCTAACTAAAGTTGTATAATTATTTTAAAATTTTAGTTTAATATATATAATTAATTTATTCAAAATCTAATAATATTTTTTAAAAAAAGGTTTTGAATCAATAAATCTTCCTCTTTAGGGTGGATGTTAAAATAAAATTTTAATAAATATAAATAAGTGAATAATCTTCCTAGAAAGGGATTCAGATCACTAGATGCTCGTAGTTTGTAAAATATCGAATTGATCTAGTTGGTACGATAATATTCTCAATTTATTGTCAAAAATATATATAAATAACTTATTCAGAATCTAATAGTTAAATCTTTTTTTTCATTATTAAACCAATAATTTTAATTTTTTAAAAATCCGTCTCTATAATCCTCTTTGTCTTTCGTAAACAATCTCTCTATCTCTATGAGCTAGATCTACATACATTTTACCCTCTGCATACCTCATTTGTGGAATTTCACTGGATATATTGTTGTTATCGTCTCTATAATCCTCCTTTTTTTTCTTTTTTAAATTTCAATTTTTTTTCATGAATTTGAATTTTGTGTCAAAAGCAAGTTTTTATAAGTCAAAATATTTTTAAAAAATGAGACAAATTCAATATTTTCCATCAATCTCCATCATCAATCAAATGAAAACACCTTTTGGAACCATCCATGGAAATTTATTTTTGTCATTTTTTGTCAGTCTATTTATTATCAAATCTATGATTTACTATTTTCACAAAATCTTTTCACGGACTATATCTACAAATAAATTTAATTCAAGTAAAGTACTATAGAAATTATTATTTTTATTTCATTATTATTATTATTATTATACATAATGAAAATTTACCTAAAATTACTAGAAATAATTTACCGTCATACGATCTAAAAAATAATGTCATGTAATTATAATAATATATTCAATGTCATTCACATGTGAAATCTAAAGAAGATTGTGTTTATACACCCGTAACTTTATTTTGCTAATATCGAAAAGCTATTTCTAATAATAATAAATAAAATTAGAAAGATAATATATATATATATATATATATATATATCTTTATTTTTTTTCTTTTTCACTCGATATTCAGTACTGTTTTATGACTTAATTAATTCAAATTTATAATATTATATATAAAAAATAAAATATTCCACATTAAATATTACTCTATATACACAAAACTCAAATCTGAACAACTATTCTAATATCGAAAATCTATTTCTGATAGTAATAAATGAAATTATTAAGAATATATTACTTCTAGCCAAGTGATTATCTTTACTCTTTTTTTTCTCTTTCACTCGATGATATTCAATACTATTTTATAATTTAATTAATTCAAATTTATAATATTATAAATAAAACATTCCATATTAAATATTACTCAATATACACTGAACTCGAATCTGAACAACTATTAATTCTTAATAAAACACAACAAAAAATTGCATAATAATTAATAAAAACATATTAATACATTTTTTTTCCTACTAAGATAAACTAGAAAATAAAGCTTCACAAATCTCACTAAAAACATCAATAATTACCTCATGATGATATTTTGAATTTAATTTCAAAAAACATTCCAATAATTTTTCAAGTTCTTTTTCACCAAATATTTGATTTTCCATAATCATTTCCAACATTGAGTCTCTAAAATCACCATAAGGATCTCTTGACTTCTTCACCACCGCAAGACCACCCTTCACCGCCCTACGCCGCCGCGGGGGCTTTCGCCGGAGAGAATATTCCGATGAATCAGAATTTGTAAATGACCTAGATGAGAAAAGGGTATTATTGTCATCTTCACTTTCTTCATCACTACTAAAAAGACCTTTATAATTAAAATTATGAAATTCTTGATCAAAATTAGTAAATCTTTTAATTTTGGAATTTGTCATTTTCTTGAATTTTTTCTTTTTATTATTTTTCTTGGAATTTTTTTCATAATATTTGGTCATGGAGTTGATGTTGCACTTCTCTTGAGAGTTCAAATTTGGTGATGCTGGAGGGCATTTTCGTCCATTTGTATCCGCTGCGAAAAATAAAAGACGATTTTTTAGTCAGGATGTCATCCAACACTGCTTCGTTTTTTTGAAAAACCTAATATTATAGTATATTTTAATATGTTATAACATGTTGATTATCTTACATCTGTCAGTGCATAAAACTTAAATTTCTCGTCTTATATCTACGTGTAAGTATCATTTCCTAAAAAAAAGAATTGCATATACATATGATTATCAAAAATGTAATCGTACCATGTTAAATCCTTAAGAAAATACGTAGCTTTTTAGAAGGGTTGATGACAGATATTCGATATTTTTAAAAAAGTTCAAACAACATATAGATGTGTAAGTATACTTTACTAAAAAATAATGCATATACATATGATTATCAAAAATGTTATCGTACCATGTTAAATCCTTATTAAAATACGTAGCTTTTTCGAAGGGTTGATGACAGATATGCGATAGTTTCAAAAGAGTTCAAGCAACATAACATACAAAAAGTAAGTAAATATTGAACTCGAGACAAGAAATAGTAAAAGCTTTAAAATCAAAACTCACTTACAAGTCGAATTGTGATAGTAGACCGATGCTGCTGCTTGCAAAAAATTCCTGCGTACGTCACTGTTCGGAAGTGGATGAGGCTTTGGAGAGAAAAGTTGAACTAATTGATAATGTTGATGATTTTGAGTTTGAAAAATTGGTTTATTATTATTATTAATATTAATATCATCAGAAATATTCTTGGATTTACAAGAACCAAATGATGATTTAAATAAATTAGAAATTTTCATTTTAGAAAAAAAAGGAAGAACAAAGAAGATGAAGGGAGGATTTTTTTTTTTGAAGAGAGAATTATTATACAATTATTAGGGTATGACATATGAGTGGGAGACTTATATATATATATATAAAATAATTGATGAAGTAGAGTACAATTTTCAAAAATGAGGTTTTTTTTTTAAAAAATAAAATAAAAAAAAGTCAGATAGTGCAACTTTTTGCTGTTTTTTTGTCCTTTTTATTGTTCCTTTTTAGCAACCCTAATTTCAACCTCATCTAACTTAGTCCACCTTAACTTTTTGCTTCAAATATGAAAATAATAATAATAATAATAATAATAATGAAGACAAGTTTTTAAAATTTTATTATACTTGTGTGGAAAATTTTGGTCATTTCTTTGCTTATTAAAATAACATATTCAGTATAATTTTACAAAGAAGAGGGTAGGGGTGGGAAAAGAAAATTTATTTTTGATAAATTCTCGACTCAAGTAAAGCGATTCAAAAGTTTGAATATATAAACAAATTGTCTTATTTTATAGTAAGGGTACTTCCTCTGTCCTAATTTAATTGTCGTGTTACGTTTTTCGAAAGTTAATTTGACTAATTTTTAAAATCATTAAATTAAATTAAATTAATTTGATATTTTAAAATAAATATTCGCATATTCAAAAAACTATAAGAAAACTATTACTGATTGCAACTTTTTTCATATCAATACGATGAAAAAATATATCTTAAAACGTTGATCAAGCTCTACATAATTTGACTCAACTACGACAACTAAAATAGGACGGAAATTTAGAAATAGAATGTAGGGGACCAAATTGAGAAAATTTTCAAATTAAATGAGAAGTAAATAGTGTACTTGTTTATAATTTGAAAATTCAAACTACAAAGGATAATTCTAATAGTACTTTTTAGAAAGTAAAATGAATAAAATAATAAATCATCTCAATTAATTTAATGATCCAACTAATTAACTTTCAAAACATTAACAATAAAGTAGTAATAAATATAGTAATTAAAAAATAATAATGTATAGTTAATGAAAACATTCTGCTGAAAAACAGGATCCAATTCACTTAATATTAATATTATAAAATTGTCATTTTTTGTAAAAAAAGAAAAAAAAAAGGGCTGTGGAGATTTACAATGCTCGAAGTCTTGAACCCTAGTTATTGAAATTAATAAAATATGGATATTTATTTATTTATTTTGTAAAAATAAGCAAATACGGATTCAGAATTTATGAGTTTTGAATTTTAGGATTGGAAATAAATTATTTGTATAATTTTAAGTATATTTGTTTAATATTGATATAAATTTTAGCTAAAACTGCAATTAAGTTCGATTGAATCTATACCTAATCCCATCTTGTAAAATTTTCTTAAATTCAACTATACCATGTCATAAGTTGAATGAGAGTTTTAGTGTAACTGATAAAATAGTCGTGGAAGTTTCAGATTTTAAAAAGGATACCTCAGTGGATTAAAGCTCCTGCTACGTCTAGGATCCGAGGAAGGGTCGACCACAGGGATCTAATGTACACAACCTTACCTTGCATTTTTGCAAGAGTTTGTTTCCAAGGCTCATCATGTAAACTTTTCTTAAATTCAACAATACTATATCATACGTTGAATCTGAGTTTTAGCTAACTGATAAATTAAGTAGTTGTGGAAGTTTCGAATTTAAAAAAGGGTAGCTCGGTGCACTAAAGTTCTTGCTATGCACAAGATTTGAGGAAGGTCTGATTACAATAGTCTATTGTACCCAACCTTACCTTGTACATTTTTGCAAGAGGCTGTTTTCAAGGTACATTTTTGCAAGAGGTTGTTTTCAAGGCTTGAACTTACGACCTCCTAGCCACATGCAACAACTTTACTAGTTACTCCAGGGCTCTCCCTCAAGAAGTTTCAGGTTTAAATTGTGAAAAGAATTTCTTACAGAAATATAGAGTAAAATTATGTACAATAAATCATTATAAGCTGACCCTTCTCCAAATTTCATACATAACAGAAATTTAGTGCATCGAACTGCCAAACTGCCCTATAATCTTATTAAACATATGTTGTAAAACATTGATAATATAAAACTTTACAACCACTCAAATCTTTTTGAAATGTGAGATTCAAGATTGGAAGACAAAGGTAAAATTGTCACCTTTTCCATGTTCTTATATGTTATATAGTAATAAATTAAACTTCCCTATATTGAAATATTTGTCATTATACTTATGTCATATTGCTCAGCAGTTAACTGCCTCACCAAGGAACTATTTATCTTTTTAACCCCTCTAGGGTAAAAATTTATCCGAAAAATTCGTATTAAGGTTCGACTAAATCAGTATTCATGCATTTACATGGCTTATTTCTATGGGCATTGCCTCTCAACAAATTTTTTTTCTGTTCCCAGAAAATTTGAACTCGAAATTTGTGGTTAAGGATAGAAGATTTCCTAACTATATATATTAACCTCAATCTTTTTAACCCCTCTAGTTTAAAACTTCTTCGAGAAATTTGTATTAGGGTTTGAGTAAATTAGTATTCACGCATTTACATGGCTTATTTCTGTAGGCATTGCTCTCAACAGATTTTTTTCTATACCTAAAAAGATTCGAACTCGAGATTTGTGGTTAAGGGGTAGAAGATTTCCTAACCATCCACTACAATCCATATAAATAATAATAATTAGTTAATTAATTAATATTTTATTTTATTAAGTTATTCATCTCACAGAGGACATGACCTTAGATAGAAGGAGTGGAGATCGTGTATTAGGGTAGAAGGATAATAGGCTAGTAGGGGTAAGTTGATGTCTGGACTTGTGATATAGTAGGTTAATAAGATTAGTCGTGTTTGTGGTGTCATTATTCGTCTTATATTTGTTACTTTTATCGTATTTACATACTATCATTTGTTTTTCATTATTAGTCATTTTTCTTCTCTTTTCGTTTCCTTTTTTTTCATATCTAGTATTTTTTACTTATGGGGATTGATTTTTGAGGCGAGGGTTTTCCGGAAACAACCTGTCTATCTCTATGAGGTAATAGTAAGATTTGCGTACATTTTACCCTTTCCAGACCTCACTTGTGGAATTCCACTAGGTACGTTAGTATTCAAAACATGATAACAAGAAAAGATGACAACAAATCAACAAGATATTATCAATATATATAGATTTCTTTTTAAAAAAATAATTCAAATATATAGTTTCTCCCTTATTCTTCTACTTGATCTCCCACAAGAGCATCTTGAAATCATAGAAGGTTCCAAAAAACAAACAAACAAATACACTTCTTCTTGAGTAATAATACAAGTAATACAAAAGCTAGAAGACATTTTTTTTTTCATAAAATAAGTGATATGTTCAGCTTTCTAAAGTTGAATTCAGTTCAATATGACAAGAAAATATATATATGGCCTTTGACATTTGATTCTTGATTTTTACTTTGATTTGATGCTTTTGTATGTCAGCTAGCAAAATGGGCTCTGAAAATTTTGAAGTAAAAAGCCTTATCTACTTGTCCTACCAATAGTCAATAGATCATTCAAACTAAGCACAATAACTAGTCGAGGAGGCTCGACATCTACTACGCATAGATAAAAAATAATATTAACTATATATAAATAGTATAATTTTTCGTCAAAGGGGGTTCAGATGAATCCCTAGCCAGAGAGTGGCTCCGCCATCAGGGGCGGAGCTACCCCTTTGTTAAGGGGTTCATCTGAATCTCGTTTGACGAAAAATTACACTATTTATGTATAAAACGCAAGAGATTTACGAACAAATATGTCATTTACACGTAAAACGCATTCAACAAATGTGATTTAAGAACAAATATGTCATTTACACATAAAACACATTCGACAAATGTGATTTATGAATAAATATGTCATTTTACACATAAAGAGCATTTAACAAAGGCGATTTATGAATAAATATGTCATTTTCACATAAAATGCAGTCAATTTGGGTTATAATTGATTGTTAGGGACTACTCTACCCTTTACCAGATATCTCGAGTTCTAATTTTTGTGGAAATAGAAAATACCCATTGAGCGCGATGCTAGTAAAAGTAAGTCATGCAATGCGTGAATCCCGATTTAGTCAAACCCTAATACAAATTCCTCGAATAAGTTTTTACCCTAGAGGGGTTAAAAAGATTTAGGTTAATGTTGTTACCCCAATACGATTTCTAATACTTGCATTCTTCCTATCAGCTACCACATCTCATTGAAACATCTATGCATTTCCTTTTCACATATACAAATTATCTTAATCTCGCCTCTCTCGTCTTGATATAAACATATTTTAAAAAATTGGAACTGAAGTAAACAGGCTCATCACAGCATAAGTAACTTTATAGGGGATGTCAGTTCAGAAGCATTATGGTCAGAACTCATGAGAATACTATTCAAGTCAATGTTATTTTCTCTTTTTTCCTTTTTCTATAAATTTTTAGTTACTTTAAATCTTATTTATTAAAGTAGATAAATACAGAAAAAAATTTCTACATACATATGGTAAGTCCGGTGCAATAAAGCTCGCGCAGGATTCTGAGAAGAGTCCGATCACAAGGATCTATTCTACACAGTCTTATCTTGCATTTCTGCCAGAGATTATTATACAACAACAATAACATACCCAGTGAAATCCCACAAGTGAGGTCTGGTTAGGGTAAAATGTACGCAGACGTTACCAGTATCTCATAGAGATGGAGAGACTATTTCTAGGAGACCCTCGTCTCAAAAATATCAAACCCCATAAGCAGAAGATACTAGATATAAAAAAAAAAAAAAAAAAATGACTAACGTGGAAAACAAGTGATAGTATATATAAATTGTTAAATTCTCTTGATTTATATTTTTTCGGATCTCTTAGTTGGATATGGTAGCTCCACGAAATTGTAGATAATATAAGAATTTAAATTATATACACCGATTATGCAATGATTTTTTTTTTTAACCTATCAATAAAATTTGAATATGTACTTCAACATTGCTTGAGGACATCAATTTATGAGTTGACATGTATTTTGGACAAACTTTAGGACAACAAGTTGAATGGGTTCTTTTTTTTTTGTACAAAATATTATGAGTACTTGTCATAGTGAACTATGTCTCTCAATTTGCTCAAATTTATGATTAATTTTTTTTTTCTATGAATACATTCATGAGCCAAACTTGTACTAGTGACACTTGTCATAATTATATACTGAAAAATGCATAAAAAGTAAAGTGTACTCTATAACATGTAAAAAGTTATAAAAAGTACTAGTAACATCATATATTTGTACCTTTTCATATTATTTTTTTTGGCTTGATGTTTGATTTTGAAGATCAATTAATTTGAATTTGCGCTTGAAATCTCACTTGTACGATAATTTGATCCCTATCAAAAGTGATTCTATTTCTTGAATTCGAACTTAATGCTCCTGATTAAAGATAGAAAAAATATTACTAATCTTTTTATGGTTAACCAGCTTCATTTATATCTTAGCTAAGTAATACTCCCTTCGTTCCATTTTAACTTAATTTGTGAGGCAATACACATATATTAAGAAAAACATTCGAGAAAATTCAACTCTATTAAAAATTAGGAAAAAGTTAACGTCGCCTGAGAGATTCGAACTCTCGCGGGGAAACCCCATGTACTTAGCAGGCACACGCCTTAACCACTCGGCCAAAGCGACGATTTGTTGTTCAAATAATATGAATTTGTTTTATTTCAAAATTTCAGGGTTAATGCTTCTATCATTCTCCACTTAACTCCCTTGAAATCCTATGATGATAGTGACATAAGATTTGAAACTCGATGGATAATGAGTTCATCTTACTTTATTTATTGTAGGACTTGAACTCTTGACGTCAAGTTACAGAGAGTCGAGAAATCTTGAAGGATAGTGATATGAAGTTTGAAATTCAGTGGATTATGAATTCATCCTTTTATTCTTCTCCACTTAATTAAGTATGCAAATTTAATTGTAATTTCGAAAACAACTTTTACAAGTTACCTTTCTTACTATCATGCAACAGTTGTACATTATTTTTTAGCCATTTCGTACAAGGCTCAGGGAACGATCGGCAATTACTAGCGATTCTTTAATCTTCCTCTACCCATAGGTTCCACAAGATTTTAGCAAACAAGGATATTGAATATGGACAATTCGAAGGATTCTTGACTTCTTCTACAATCATAACCAAATGTCTCGAGTTGGAGTCCTAGAAATAAAGTCACTTCTGGTATTTCATGTCGATCACATGTCCAAACTAGTGTTAGTTATGAAGGCCAAGAAAGTCCTATATGTCAAATGGAGGATATATAACCTTATAATAGCAAGAATTCAAGAAAATGGTACTGTTCTAGAGTATAGTTAATCATACAATCCAGAAATATGTACACAAGGCTTCATTGACCTAATTGTTTCAATAAATTTAATTACATTAATTGTGCATATGAACATATTGAGAAATGTCTGATGCAACTTGGGAAACCCAATTAGCTGTAGTACCAAAGAAGAGTTCCCAAAACCAAAGATCCAATGCAAGAACAGAAGAAAAAATTAGCAAGGCTAAAGTCTGATATCGATTTAGGGGCCAACCTGAGATTTCTGCCATTTGTTTCAACAAAGGAAGTGAACTGGTTGTTACGTTGCTGTTCGTGATGGACCAGGCAGTTATCCATTGTACCTCAGAAGGGACAAGGTCAAACTCTTCTCGCAGCCTCCGTCCCAAGTCTGGCATATGCCCACCACCATAAAGAATAGCAATCTTATTATGCCCCTCGTTCATAGCTCTTTGAAGTGCTTCTAATGCAGCTTTGTTTCTCTCTCCGATGATGACAGATTTTGCCTCTACATCAGCTGTGACCTGTGTGAATCTACATGTATAATGGGCAGGCGTAACTACCTTTGTATGTAAAGAGGGAGTACCCAGCATGAACAAAAGAAGCTATGATCTTAAATGAAGACAAGAAACAATAAAAAATTGTGAGCATTACATACAAAGAAAGGGTAAACAAAAATTAGCATTGCCATTGTCTGGAGATTTATCCTTTCTATCGATGCAAAAACTATAGACTGTAGGATCTGAGCTTGGATTCATGAATTACATGTGCTATGGAGGGAGGAGGGTGTTTGTTAAAGGGTCCCATTGCATCTTCTTTTTGAATGTTTTTCATGGAGGTGCTTTCTTTATCTCATTTCTGATTCTCAATTGATAAAGAAGAGAACAATGAAAATATTCCAGACACCGGCAACCCAAAACTCAATTTTGACTGCCCAAAAAAGAACTTACTCGGATGTTAGTCGCTTTGCTAGGAAGACCTTCATTGCAGCACCAAAATCAAGTCTAGACAAGGCTTCCAGTTCAGGATATTCGGATGGTTGGCTTTTCACATCCGTACAAACACCTCCAATGATAAGAAGTCCAACAAGAGGCATTGGCAGCACCCGAGAAGCCCATAGAAGTTTGGATCTCCAAGGATCAAGATAATCTGGGATTGTAGGTTGCACAAGTGCTTTTGTTGATCTAAGTGTCATATCTCTGGCAAATGTTAAGAAGCTCTCGCCTCTTTCAAGCTGAAAAGATTATATATAACATGGTGAGATCATCCGGTTGTGTGGACAAGAATTAATATATACTTGCATTAGAAAAAACCGACAAATGAAAGATAAAATGGCATGTTAAAAAGAGAAAACTAGAAATGTTGGTCTGACAAACAAAATAATAAATAATATATTCATACACACACCATACAAACATACACATAAATCAATAACTTTCAATCTGTGCCATATAAGTTCACATAAATCAACTGTCATGGGTTCAAATGGACATTAAATGAACCAAGGGAAGTGAGAGAGAGGCTACAAGTGTATGAACATCCTGTATAATCAGCAATTCACTAAACAAGTAACGGACTTAGTAGCAAAGTTATCACAGGGTACCTGAAGTAACTTGAAGGTCTCAAAATCAAGATCTGCATGATACCAATTCTCACCCTCATAGTCAAGACAGTCTAGTTGGAAATCAAGGGTAAGAAATCTTGCCATCTGCCGTTGGATGAATCCTATAACATTAAATCCCTTTGATCTTGAACTTTTTAGTTTCTTTCTAGAAATAGAACTTTTTCTACTGTCTAAACTTTCTCTGCTGGCAACCATCTCATAGAGAATGCAATCATATGGTTCAAGTTCTTTTTGTAGGGCGGTGAAGTACCTGCAAATACAATATAAATGTCAAAAATATATTGTGGTGGAGCATCACAACAGTGAAAACAGTGGTAGGAATACAAAGAAGTTTCATACAATCAGGGGTTTGGATAAAGTATGTATTAGTTTACCCAAACTATAGATGAAGTAACTAACAGTAAACAAGAATACGTTCCGTGTGTATGCTATGTGCCAATGAATAAAACTATTGAGGCATCGACCAAAAGCTCAAACTATGAAAGAGTATTCCACAGAATAATGGCTTTAAAATAAGGAATTAGAAAGACAGAAAATATACAATGCAAAAGTTTCGCCAACGTACGAGTGAAGTTGAGATTGAGATTACAGTGCCAAAATGCAAAAACTTCTGATGTCTAGATTTGATGTTCCAAGAAAATGGTACAATCAATGAAAATGTGTCACAAAAAATCAAAATAGGATAGTTGAAATGGAGAAGTGCTACTAGCGAGTCTGTTTTTTTGCTATGTGAGTACTACTGTCACACGAAGATAACTACCAAAATGGAAGGCAATTTCTATAGAACTTATTTTAAGACCAGTATTGTTATACAGGAGTAAATGATGGACCTCTAAGTTCCGACATATCCACAAGATGAGTGTCGGAGAAATACATATGTTAAGATGGATGTGTGGTCATACTAGTATTAGACAAGATTAGAAATAATCGTATTCTAAAACAGGTACAAAGAGCATATATATTTTTCAGGAACATCCAAATATCTAAGTAGAAGGACAAAGACAAGTAGCGCCAAAATCCTTAGTATGAATAGTAGTAGTTGTAACTAGCCATCCTTCTTTAAGGCCCCAACAAATCTGATATCCAATTTCCAACATTCAAGAATCTAATATAATGAGAGGAAGTGAAAAGGCTCCTTTTGGACATATTTCAATGGAACGTAGAGCAGAGCTCTTACGGAATTAGAGAATGTTGTTTGAGATGATGTTTTAAGGAAAAAGATAAGTAGGGCAAAATTCACAGTATGAATAGTTGTAGTTGCAAATAACCATTCTTCTTTAAGTCCCCAACAAATCTGATATCCCATATCCTACATTCAAGGATTGTATGAAGAGGAAGCAAAAAAGCTCCTCTTAAACAGATTTCAATAGAACATAAAGCAGAGCTCTTCCAGATCAGAAAATTGTCATTTGAGCTGTTTTTTTCAAGTCCTATGTAGACTTCAAATGCATCAGTTCATGGTACTACTAGTGTTCGATATTTTCAAATTTAGCAAATGAAGCAAATGGATAGTGAGGATTCATATAATCGACCTAAACTAACTTCGGACTACATATTGTTATTGATGTTGTTGTATAGATCAAGCCATGCCTTCTTTGTTATCCATACAACAATCTTAAAGGGGGAATACAGATACCTTTTGGCACTCACTTCACCAAATGATCAAACGATGGGACAAGTAAATTTAACAAACAGAATCTTCACGATTTCACCTCGATACTAAAGTCACTAAATGCATAGCAAAAATCTGAAAATATAAGGGAACACAAATACCACTTTGGCATGGATTACATCCATTACCATTTGAAAGTAACAACAGAAATGTGCAACATTGTCCAATCAAATTATTTTTCATTCACAAAAACTGATTTATACACCTTACAACTAGTTCTTTATCATATACATTTCTAATTCCTCACATATATCTTGTGTGTCAACCTTTACTATATTTCTGATTCCTCACATATGTCTTGTGTGTCAACCTTTACAAAAAGTTGCTATTTTGTTTGGTGTTTCACATAAAACATAGATGCTACCATGTTCAAGGGAAACCATCACAAGACAAGATAATCTTAACTTCCTCAACCAATTGATGATATATTCATATTTAATCGATCTAGATCTTTATAATAAAGCTAATAACAGAAGTAATCTCACTTCCTATCAACATAAAACCAAGCTCCATAACATTTTCCTGGATTCTGAGAGATTGAACTTACTCTTTATCAGCAATGTGTATTGTCGACACCAAATCAACCTACAGAATCAGAATTTCAAATCCACAATCAAACTTCAGAATTTGAATTTCCAAAATGTAGCCAAATATCAAATCATTTCGCTCATAAACTCACATATAAGTCCAACATAAACCTATGTGTATTTACATAGCTAGCACCTTAAACTAGTCAAAGATATTCCATTTTGACACTCAACTAAGCCTTGTTCCAATCAAACACCTCAACTACCAGTAAAGTATTCCAATTAGACACTTTCAATTCAAATTTTTAAAAACAACTTCCGCTCGAGTTTTCATCCCTTCATTAGATAGTTAAAACATGTCTATCTCATATAATTATACGCATCAATCTCAAGTAGAAAATGCCTAGGATTTTACGTCTTATTGAGGCGAACGCATATAGCTATAGAAAATGACATATTTTATATTAAACACGAACACACACAAAAAAAGGAACTCTAAAATTTAAACAGGAAGTGTCTAATTAAAATACTTTATTACGATTTGACACGTCCAATCGAAACACACTTAGTTCAAATATCCAAACGGAATATACCTAGTATAATACACTCAGTAGTGAATGAAATTTTAACCTGGAGAAAAGGTCGAAGAAGAGACCAAGGGAACTTTTTCCGGTAAGTAACGACGGCGGTTTGCAATTCAGCTGTGCTCACACTATCATCGGAACTGGTTCCTTTTCTAAACCTCATGAAATCAGCAATCGAATTATTCTTCTGGAATTGCTCCGGCGAATCATTATTATCTATCAGTAGCTGCCTCGACGAGACGTTGAGCTTCGGAAACCGGTGAATTCGCCGGAGGATAAATGACGACGAGGAAGATGAATCGGAGTTGAAATTTGAAGGAATTGAAGATGGAGATGTTGAAGAGAGTAGAGAGAGAGAGCGATGAACCATAGCTCTTCTCCTTTTAGAGAGAGAAAGTGAGAAGAGGATATGGTGAAGAGAAAGAAAAAATTGTTAATTAAAGAAAGAAAACAAAAATCTGTTAATCTGGTTGCTTTCTGGTCTGGCTTGTGGCTATTTTGCACGCAAAGGTGAAGCTTATTTATTTATTTTAAATACGCAAAATAAAATATACACTTATAATATCTAATAAGTAGAAACTTATACGTAATCTTTGTACACAATATAAACTTTTTCGATAAAGGGTGTGCTTCGGACCATCCTTCGCTTAAGATGACTCTGTCCAAGCTTGCAAGTCTTATTTATTCACAAGTTTGAAACTAGATTAATTAGCTTTCATTCTCTAGTATATAAGATCCATGTGTAGCGTGTGAATGACACATTCTTTAGTAAGGAATGAAAGGAGTGTATTTAAATTTAGTTCGTCTAGTAGAGAGGGGTGCTTTTAAGGCTGTTAATAGTTCGAGGATCAGACCAAGTGTTTTAGGATTAAAGCGCAGTTGTAGTGTTTTATGACTAAGAAACTGTGAAGAAGCTAGCGATGTAACTTATAAGTTCCTCAAAGAACAATTCTTTCTCAGTGGAGTTTGAAGAAAGTACTACGTACACGGGACTTTATGAAGGTAGAAAAAACTGCAGAAAATTGCATAGAAAATTACAATATGCAACCCAACCTTACAAGGATACAATTTGTGTAGCAGTTCAATACAACAATTTTCATCCAACCTATACCAAACAACATAAAGAATATCCTAAGTATAACAAATCATTTAAATGGATGATCAAAAGCAAGAATGAATGCAATGAACTAACTATGATACAAGGTTGCAGTATGCGAAAAACGAAGAGAGAAATTCATGAGGAAGTAATCCATGGAGAATAGACAGACTTGCAGGACTGCGATAATCTACCTCTAGCTAATATCCATTCCAAGGTTGGATATATGAGAATCTCTAGAACTTTCTTCCCACAAAACATTATGTATACCTTCTGTGGAAACTCGTTGTTCCACGTTCTATTTGGCTCTGACAGAAGTCAGAACTAAGCTACTCCTGTCTGAGATAACAATTGAAGACCAGCTTTTAAATCCTCTGGAGTAATCGTTAGAAGCTCGTCTGAGTCTATACAGTCAAAACTGAGTCTCAGATCCAAATGCTCTCTTGCATTAACTAGCAATGGATCGACTAGACCTCCATTCATCTCCTTGCGCTGTTTTTCAGTGGTTTCTTCCTTGATAAGGGCTGCAACAGCATCAACACTACATGAAGAATGCAACTTGAATCCGTATAGCAAGCTACAGTCAGTTTGATTGGTCATTTTAAGATGAAGAATTTTGGCAAGGTCTTCAGAACTAAAGTTGTCAAAATGGAAAAACTTTGTCACTCTTCTACAGAAACCTTCGTTAGAAGTGATCACGCGCTTCATTGGTTCACTGTAACCTGCAAATATTACAACAATTTTCCCGCTGTCCATAACAGACATTATCTCCTCTAGTGCTTCCAAACCATAGTCCTTGTCATCCGACTTCTGCATAGGTATTAATCGATAGGCTTCATCAACAAAAAGAATCCCCCCTTCAGCTTCTTGGATCTGCATATTTGCCCAAGACTTGGTGACCTAGAGGACAAAATATTCATGGGAAAATGCAAAAACTTCAGTCACAGAAAGCTTACCTTTCTCTTTGTCTTTGGCCCTGTATGACCAACAAATTCACCAACCAGATCTGTTCTCTGCACCTCTGTCACCTTGTCGGTGGGAAGAATCCCAACCATATGTAGTAATTTTCCAAGAATTCGAGCAACCATAGTTTTTCCTGTAATAGTACCATCACAAAAATCTAATAAATCAACCTAGAAGATACTTATCAAACATATAAGTTTGCAAGGCATACACCAAGAGGTAAACGAAGGTGACCGCAACCAGTTTTGCTACCGTAACCAGCAGCTATAAGGGTATGCTCTTCATTTCTATAAGTTTTTCACCTCATCTGTTTGCTTCTCTTGAATATTATGCGAGTATTTTACAGAGAGACGACAAGGAATTCCATTAATAACTGGCCCCACCCTTTAAATAAATAGATCGGGCGAGACATTGTACAGTGCCTTGTTGGAACAAATAGTTGAAATTCTGATGATTGATGATAGAACATATCACTAAACATGTTCTCTTCATGAATTGTAATATAGAGTTGATTACCTGTTCCAGGGTTGCCAAGGAAAGCCATATGGGGTGGTCTTCTTGCACTGACTTTAAGCCCTAGGGCCTTACGCCTCTCATCCAAGAGCATCCCCTTTGCCCATTTGCGGAGTTGCAGTTTAAGTTCGTCTAACCCCACTATTTTAGACAATTCGCTTTCAAGTTCATCCATTTTAGCTTTGGTCTTGCTACATGCTTCAATCGCTTTACGTTTTCTTTGTTCATCTAGATACTGGTTGAGAAGTTCTCGCAATTTTTCATTTCCAGGGCCTTGAGAGAGATGATTTATAGGAGTCATGCCCTCCTGCACTTCATATAGTTCATAATTAGCAATGACCCAAAAAAGAACAGGATCTTTTTAATAAATGGAATCTATCGTACATCATCTTCAGCACTACAATCTGCGTTATGCTCCAACAATGTCTTTACTGTTGAATAGTCTTCAGCTCGTAGTGAGTGCCAAACAGCAAGGTGCAACGGAGTCATCCCATTCTGTAAAAAGCCACATGAAAATGAAAAATTAGAACAAATCGAGAAGCACGTGTTCATGGTCCAATCACAACTGAAGCAATAAACATACACACATTGGCTCTGGCTTCAACAAGAGCACCATGAGCAAGAAGCATCTTTGCTGCTTCATTACAGCCATTCTTCGCCGCCATGTGCAATGGGGTCTCTCCATACTGCAATGAACAGAATATTAACCCCAGAAAACAAGAAAGCAAGAAGCTACAAGGGTGACAAAGTCTAGCCAGCTCCAAAAGAATATGCAACTGTATGCAATTGGTAGATTCCTTAACGTACCATGTTCTTGGCTTCCAGCTCCACCTTCTCTGGGCCCGGCCAACTTAGCAAAAACTTGAGTATTTCAACATTGTTGTAACCAGCAGCAACATGAAGAGGCGTCTGCACCATCTGCATCCAGAAAAGTAGCAAACAAATAAAGAATATACTTTTCACAAACAATAGTCCAGCTTTCACAAGAGTATGACCAGGTAAACATGATCAGTAGTCAGCTCTTTCAAACTTTAACAAAACTATCAGTATCCTGTTTCATTCCCTCCCCTCTAGGAACTTCCCAAGAAAACCTAAAAGCAAGAAAGATCCAAGACATCATAACCCCAGCAACTATTTATAATTGCCTCAAATTCACCTCCCTATCCAAGTAAAAAATCCACAGCATGAAACAATAAAGTGCATGACATAACTCCAAAAGAAAAGCTACATATCAGCATTTGACCATGATATTCCATACCTGCAGTCACAAATTACACTAGCATAGTACAATTAACTCTATTAAATTGACAACGAAATAACCGTTTAGCTTAACTTCATCCCACCCATTCACCAAATCAACTTCGTTATGATGTATTAGCATATAGCACGTTTTGATTTTCAACAGAACATACATGCAAAAAAAAAGAAACTTATTTAAACCCAATAACCAATATACATGTATAACTCAGGCAAACTGATTTTATCTATGGCTGCGCATTTGAGAATGAGTAGGATATCCTTATGGATCTTCCTCTTTTCTTAATAGCCAATAAAGTGGAAGATGAAAAAGGATATTCTTATTGTTCAAATGTTTTTAATCTTGTGTTGATGTCTAACATCTTATCATTCATTGTTGTCACTATTAATCTTGCCTCAAATTGCTGGGGGTTGGAGCTCCCAATTGCATACATAAAGCATAACCCCAAGGATTTCTAGAATACATACTCCCACTATGCAACTGGAACCTCCTCAAGATTGCATTATCATATAACTAAGGGGTTCCTAGATACACATTTTCTTTGTGCAAAAATGGCTTCTTGGTGCACCACACATCATTAGGTGCCTACATCACACCCCTTCCCCAGGCTGTGCTAATGGGGGATCTTTTTGCACTAGCCAGCCCTGCCCCTTTGTAAAATTGGCTTCTTAAGACACATTTCTATATCCTACCATGTTTACATACATAAAACCTGTAAACGTTCTTTTCTTCTATAATCATAACAAACTATATGTACCAGCAAAACCTCTATCCACCAAAAGAACCCACCTTTATGGTTCAAATTTTGAAAACAACCCCTTTTCATGGAAATTCAACTATGCTAGAACCAAGAAAGATTGCATACACATAACACTCATTGCACAAGTACCAAACAAAATAAAAAAACATTAGAAACTAATACATAAATCCATAGATAGCAATAAAGAGAACTTACAACAGGGTTTCGTTCATTGAGAAGAAAAGGGTTGTCATTAATCAACTTTTTAAATGCAACAACATCCCCAGATTGTGCTAACCCATGAATTGTCATGGATCTTGAAGATCTAGACCTTTGATCCCTTGTCCTCTGCATTTCTTTTCTATTTCTTCCCCGTATCTTTCTTTCTCTCTTTCAGAAGAAGAAATACAAGAAAACAGAGATGGAGAGGTAAAGGGAAAACACAGAACTTTTTTCTCTCAGGGGAATTTCGTCAAACAAGTCATAGGCAAGTCCTTGCTGTGCCTGAAATAGTGAAATCTAGCTAGCAGCTATGGCCGGTGATTTTTTTGATGGTTTTTCATAGCTGGATATGAATAAGCAATTAGCATGCACCTTCCTTTTTTTTGGTGGCGCTCTTTTTTTTAATACTATATTTTATTCTTCGATTTTAATTTAATAAAATAAAATAAAAAAATTAAATTTTTGTGATCGTAGATTGATGATAGGTAAAATATATCAAAATGAATTTTGATCTTATGATCTTAAATACGTCAAATAAAAAGTTAATATATCAGAATTACCAAAAGTGAAAAGAGATATTCTCTATTAAATGAATTGAAAAAAGGTAAGGCAACCAAATCTATTCTATTATCACGACATCACCTTTGAATTAATTAAATCTGTTTAAATTTGATATGAAATCTTATCAAGAGGTCTCGATGGTGAATAGAATAGATGGTCTTTTTATACGATTTGGATCATCTTTGCTTCTTGAACTAGCTTTTTAGATTGAATTAAGCTTGTTCGAGGGTCATTTCCAAAGTAAAATTCCTCTTTGCTCTCCCTTTGGACTTGTGTCAAACTTCGTTTATTGTAATCAAGTGAAATGATTCATTTATTCTTGATATCGACAATCAAGAAATCCTTCGTTGTCGAATGAACCTTCAATTCATTGTCAAGATTGTTAAAATGGTTTGTTCTGGTTTCGAATACGAGAATAGGAAGAACAGAAGTATAATAGAACAATTTCCTTCCCAAAATAGAATTCTTCTTTGCTCTCCCATTTGACTTGTGCCAAACTTTATTTTGTTGTAATCACGTTGAATGATTTGTTTTAACCTTCATATCGACGATTAAGAAATCCTTCATTCCCAAGTGAATTTTCAAATCATTGTCAAAATTGCTAAAAATTCGAATACGAGAACAAGAAGAACGGAAGTGTGATAAGACAAGAAGGAGAAGAGGTGAGTACGATTTCACTTATTTATTACTAGACGAACTGGCTAACCCACGCATACGTAATATAATGAGGGCAAATTTTCAAGATCTATTTCAGCACGGCCCATATCAATCATTAGGCCCATCATATTCTTTAATTGGGCCGAAATTGCCCAAGTCCCAAATAAAGCAAATTGTTTGTTGGGCCATGTGTGGAATGAAACAAAAATAAGTTGAAATCAAATCTTTTTTCGTGCAATTTATACAAAAATTGAGCGCGAATCAAATTGTATAGTGAAATATACAAACACTGCAAATTGTATAGCAAATTATACAAATATTGTGCACGAATTGTATACCGAAATATACAAAAACTGTGAATTGTATAGCGATTTATACAAACGTATACAAATGTTGCTATAACTACAACTACAAAATATAATTACCCAAACTATTGTTATGAAACATAATTAAGATACTTTTGAGTGACTATATCCGAAAATGCAAACTAGTAAGTCGACATGAATTTGAGTAAACGGTGAATCGTTATCTTATTATAACAATCTTGTTTTGTTACTTGAAATCTAAATCAGTATCATTAAATATTTTGAAATTTTTTATTTTACATATAATAATCAATGATTATTTTTTTAGCAATCAAAATACACATAAATTTTCTCAAATTTGAGCAAAAAATCTAATTAAAATAATTTATTATATATTAACATATTTTATTGAAATATATTATAATTAAGTTTCAAATTATAAATTAAGATATTAGACCATAGACTAATAGGTCTGAGGTAGGAAGGAAAAATGTTACTACATTAATATTTATTTATTTATTATTCTAATAAAAGTTCCTATAATCATGCTGTCATTCACATGGTTTTTCCTACCAAACAAAAAAATAATAACAATATTTTGGTAAATTCTTGTGGACTAATTATTATGTTTTTGCCAGACAACTTTATCCTTTTTTAGGTCAATAATAAATAAGTAGTAATAATATTATTTATTTATTTAAAACCAGAAATAGATTAATCTTCTATAGCCAATTACGCAATTGTCGGTTAGGTAATAAGTAATTATTAGTCATTTATTTTATTTACTAGTGGTGAGGACGGATCGTGCGTTGTACGGGCCTAATATATGTTATTTTTGCGATTTAGATAAAATTTAGAGAATTAATAATTTTAATATATTTTTATTTTTTTAATTATTTGAATGTATAATATTTTCAAGTAGTTTTTAAATAATACACAGAAAAATAATTTATTACGGGTAATATTATAATTTCATAGTTGAAGTAGATGAATAAATAATTAAATAATAATTAATAGAAATGCAATTATAAAATTAAATAGATACGTTAATAGTCATTGTAAAACGCTATAGTCAGACACAGAAAAATAATTTATGATGGTAATATGTATTTTCACAGTCACCACAAAATTAAGCAATTAACAGAATTAACAGAAATGACACAACAAAATTACGCAGACACTTTAATAGCCATTAAGTAGATACTTTTACAGACGCGTTTAAAATTAAGTAGACAGATTGATAATCACCGCAAAATTAAGCAGACACGTCAATTTAATACTCAACTGTCTGGTTGCAGTTGTCTTGACACAATAAAATTAAATAAACACTTTAACAGTTACCGTAAAATTAGGCAGACATGTTATAATCACTTGTTTGCTTGAAGCAGTTGATTAAAAAAATTAATATTGTTGAGGTTCGATCTCTCATCTAGCTCTGGCCCTGATCGTGTGTTACAAGAAAAAAAAGTTAAACGAAGAGGTAGAGAAGGAAAAAAGTAAATTTGTGAGATATTATGTCTAAAAATCACTCTATTTTCGTTCCAAATTATTCAAAAAGAATCACAAATAATTTCAATTGCATCATAACCAAATGTAACTTCATTTCTAAATTATATTTCTCATTTTAAAAATATATTTTTTATTCAAATTTTAAATTTTCATGCTCAAATGGGCACTTTATTTTTTTTTAATTTTTTTTAAATGTAGGTCAAACGTAAGTTGAGGTGCAAAACGATGTTTTTCCAACATGGAAAGACCTTAGATACCTTTTTTTTTTAAATAAAAAATAAAAAATTCTTAGTTAATTGAAATTGGACAAAGTTTTTTTATTTGCCATGTATCCTATTTTTCAAGTCAAACATAAATAATTGTTTTTGAAATTTTCCCTTTTTTAAAAAATTTATTTTATTTACCTAATGAAGATTATTACTTTTTTTTAATAATTAATTAATTTATATTCAGTAACAACACAATGTTAGACCTTATTACCTCTAGCTTTAAAATACATGACTTGTATTTCAAATGAGTTAGTCTTTAATTCTTTTTTTAGAAATCGAACGTAAGCCTAATAGAATATAAGTTCTTTAAGGATCCGTCAATCATTACTTGCAGAATATTACAATATAAAATTGAAGTCTATAAAAAATATTATTTAATTTATATGTAAAAATTAAAGACCGACACAACATAGGAAAAAATATAAATAATTTTATTTTTAAAAAATAAAAAAATTATTTTCGATAAACTTCGATTCAATATCAATTTGCATGACAAGTAAGTTAGATTGCGTAAAAAATTAAATTAAAGGTGATAAATTAATTTTATTTATTTATTTATTTATGTCAATAAAGACTGTTGAGAGGTGTCATTTTCTGTCATTGTGATTCCAGCCTACTTTTTATGATATTATTAGTATTTTATTATGAAGTTAATATAATTTTAATTTGTTATTAAAATTATTAAATAAAAAAAAGGACTTTTGTTGTCATTTTCTGAAAATATAAAACTTCTGTAATTTATTTTTTATTGCATGGTAATCATTTGGTATGATAATTTTATTCTTCATACTTAGTGTTTTTTAATTTTTATGTTACATCAAAAGATTTTAAAGTAGATTTTTTTAAATATCTCACTTTCTTCGAAAATTTGAATTTCGAGATTCAAATCAACCTATTTTTAATCACAAAATTTTTATATATTTTTCAAATATTTTAAATTATTAATTATTGTGGCTTATAGTACTTTTATTTCAAAAAATTTGAAGATTCTATGCGTGAATTTTCAGTCAAATTGAAATCATTTGACTCTCGAAAGACGAAAAATATCATATAGTTTGGGACAGAGAGAATAGTACTTTTATCTTGGTTAATAATTAATATCTTATCATTTTTTAAATTATTAAACATGTTTGTGTTTAAATGTTGAAATTATCATTTTTAATGTTACTCTTTAGTTTATCAAATCCACACTTATATTAAGCAACTTTATAATTATTATTTTTTGAATTTTAGTGTCTACTTGTGCAACATACGTGCTAATTAAGATCAAGTTAATATTTTTATTTTTTGGGGTCAAGAAGAAATATTCTCTCTCTCTCTATATATATATACTATATTAATCATTGTCTTGGCCTTCCCCAGAGGCAGTCGGCCTAGCATTACGACTATCAAAATAGTGTCTTAAAATCACATTTCGATCCGAATAGGAAGTATTTTGTAGTGTTTTCTTCCTAGCATAACTAATTCCTGAGTTGTCTGCGCATATCTTTTCCTGTACAAACAAGAGGGTATCATCAAAGCGTTCATGCTTGAGTCCTTCCTTCACCAACAAATCAGTTACCTGGTTCTGCTCCCTGAATGCGTAATGTAACTCTCATGGCTCTCAACCTGTTCAGTAATAACCTGCAATAAAAAAATGAGGTTATCATAGAGGAATGTACCTGATTTAATGCATTCTAAGACTTCCTATGCATTTGTTTCAATTTGCAGTTGCATGAAATTACGTTGGATGGTCAGTTGAAGCCCTCTCTGAATGGCTTTGAGTTCCGCTTCAAGAGGATTTACTTGAATTAAGTAACAAATTTTAATTATTATTATTTTCATTTTATTCAGAATTTATAAAGCTGAAATGAAGATAAAGTTACGTTGTAATTATATTTTCTACACATAATATATCAATAATAATGTTCATATCCTTGAATGTACTTAAAGACATACAACTTCAAAAATAAAAATAATAATAATTGAAAATTAGTTTATAATTTATTTTCAAAGATTTGAAATTTTCTTGGCCAAACTAATTTTCAAATAAAGTGATTTTTTTTTTCCAAAAATAAATTATTGTCACTATGAATGTTTGCTGAGGATGCATGCATAATATTCTTCATTCCAAATAATTTCTGGCAATTAGTTGGCATTTGACAATATACATATTCTTTTTTATTTTTTAAAAATAATGCATCAAATATATTTATTCACATATATATAAAAGTCAATAAAATTGTTTATTGACAGAATAATATAATAATAAAATAACTTTAACGTAAGAATAGGTCTACATAACTTATTTTACTTTTTTTTTTGTTGGTCTTTGACATGTCAACAGCAATACTTTAAATTCCAGCAAAATTCAAACCCCAAAATCGATTTTTTTTTATAATATTTAATTTTATTTCATTTGAAAAATAATGCAAAAAAGAATTTCAGAGAAAAAAGAGATCTTGAAATTGATGTTTAAATATGAGGGCAAGGGAAGTTGAAGTGGAAGTTGAATGATCGTAATTATGATGAGTGATAGATGTGATGAAATAAGAATTTATCTGTTTTGATGGTGGTAATGATGACTGTCAAATGTGATGAGATAATTATTTTTTTGTTTTGACGATGATAATGATGAGCGCTAGATGTGATGAGAAAAGAATTTTTTTTTGGATGGTGATAATGATGAGCGATAGACGTAATGAAATAAGAATTTATTTGTTTTGATGATGATAATAATGATCGTCAGACGTGACGATTTTTTTTTTTTTTTTTACAATGATAATGATGAGCAATAGACGTGACGAGATAAAAATTTATTTGTTTTGATGGTGATGATGAGTGACAAATGTGACGAGATAAGAATTTATTTGTTTTGATGGTGATAATGATGAACGCTAGATATGACGAGATAAGAATTTAGTTATTTTAACGATGATAATAATAAGCACCAAACATGACGAGATAAAAATTTATTTGTTTTGACGGTGATAATAATGAGCTCCAGACGTGACGAGATAAGAATTTATTTATTTTGATGGTGATAATAATAAGCGCCAGACGTGATGAGAGAATAATTTATTTATTTTGACAGTAATAATGATGAGCGTCAGACGTGACGAGTACTTGACTATAAAGGTCGAATATTATATTCTAATATGGGTACTTGACTATATTTTGAAGCAAAAAATATTTTAGAAAAATCTAGAAGTTTCTTAATCAGCTATTTATGGATAATTTAATTATTTTTTATTATTGGTTAATGTATTATTTCTTAATTTTAAAAACGCGTTTTAGTTAGTTTGGTGTTATTTCCATGCATCCAGCTGTTTTTTTTTCTTCCAATTTTAATTGAGATTTAAGGCCAATCTTTAATACTAATATATACTTATATCAAATTAATTTTAATTTATTATGATTAATTAAATATTATAATTTACATACAATATTAATTAATTAATAGTTAAGTAATGAAAAATACCCTTTGAGATTATCTAATAAATGTTTCTGATAAAAAATAACATATACTTTGTGAAACTAATCAAAATGCGCATAAATTAATATTAGCATTACGATTTTCAAAAATTTAAAAATATCAATATGTTGATGATATTTAATATTTTTATTGTAGCAAATCTAACATGTTAATTTGAAAAATGAATTAATAATATTTTATTCATACTATATATTAAATACGTTTTAATAAATTAAAATATTAAAAAAAATAAAAGCGCGGGTCAGTCGTGTTACGACCGGTCCAATTATCTTTCTCCGCCGGCCGACGTGGACCGTGTGGATATTATCAAGCCGTCAAATGCGGCTTAATTTTGGTTTGGTTGTAATAATTAGAATATATGGATTTTAAAAATATCTTTTACCATAAATATCAACTTATTTATGGGAAAATTTGATTTTATAATTTAAAATAAATATTATTTTTATATTTATGTAAATTTTTATGTTAACATATATAATAAAACAAAAGTTTAAGGATTTTTTATGTGACTTTTTTGCAAAAATATTTATTCACAATGAGTATTTATGGTGAATCATTATAATTTATCGTAGTTAAGTGATTTAGGAAAATGAAAATATATATTCTTATTTGTTCCTCAAATTTTTTGTTTTGATTTTTAAAAATAATTATATTAAATTATTTGTTATTTTAGAAATTTAAAATTATATTGTTATTTTTTCACATTTTATCCTTATTAACAATTACAAAATCTTTTTTAATTCATGTAAAAGAGAAACATGTCAAATGAGGAACGCGAATGGAGTGGTAAAAATATTTTTCAGCATCCTTATGAAGTAGTGACGAGTTAAGCTATTTGTGTTGATGTGAAAGCCTATTCGGTGAGCTAATCTCATTATGCTACTAAGGTTCCATACCATTTTTTGAGCTCTAGAATCTATAAATATATTTCAACTCGAAAAAAATATTAAAACTATTTAAAGTTGATATTTCTAATTTAGTCAGAACGAGGACTTTATACAAATTAATTCGAAACACAGTTCCAGTATCGAAAGACGTGACTTCAAGAGTGGATTCTAAAAAATGACTTTGTTTACTTCATGCAAATTGCTTATGTATCTCATATCTTAATATAGATGACACGCTTCTATATCCAACCAATCGTAAAAAGAATGACACATTTTTATATTTAGTAGCGAAATTTAAATCTAAACTCTCATTTTACTCTTAGTGAAATAATTTGTATCTATAGAAATTTAAATTTATTTCTTTGACTTCATACGAAACTATATCACATATATTAAACCAATGAATAATATTTATGTATGCTTTGACTATTAAATAATATGGTGCAGCAGATTAAATTGCTCCTCGTTTAACCATCCTTGATAAGAAACTCTTCATCTTCTTCTTTTTTAAATACTTCTTTATTATGCATTTATTGATTTGACGTAGATAACTTTGAAGTAAATTAAAAAAAATGAAGAAATCACAAAAGTTAAAAATTATTAAAAAAAATAAAAAATAATTTTACAAAATAAAATAAACATCTCCTTCATGCTTATTCTTCTCATTTTATTCCTAACGACTACTACTACTACAGAGTCTCTGTTTTCTTTTTCTTCTCTCTCTCCCATTTCTCTCCTAAAAGGAGTAAAATTCCTCAGAGAGAAGCAAAAATTGTATGAAATTCTTGCAAAAAATCACAATTTTGTTAACAAAGTTTTGATTTTTAACCAGTTTTGATTGCATTTTTTTATTTGATTTGTGGGTTTTTTTTTCTTTTTCTAATATAGAGTTGTATAGATATATATAGAGGATCGCCGGAAAATGTCAACTCCGACGCCGGTAAACGCACCGGCTCCTACATCACCGCCTAGTAATTCTACTTCTCCACCACCGTCGACTCCGGCAACTGCTCCTCCTCCAGCGTCACCGTCTCCACCAGCAACAGCTCCGCCGCCGGCGTCACCGACTCCACCGGCAGCATCTCCTCCGCCGTCGACTCCTGCTCAAACGCCTCCACCAGCGACAACTCCGCCTCCGGCTTCCTCTACATCTCCACCTCCACCAACTACACCTGCTCCGTCCTCCAATCCGCCTCCGTCAACGCCAGCTCCGTCTGGGTCTCCTTCTCCACCATCCACCACCCCTTCAACCCCATCTCCTCCTTCTGAGTCTTCACCGTCACCTCCGGGGAGTGGGAATTCTCCGTCAACCCCAACACCACCTGATTCAGGGAGGACTCCGGTGCCCCCTAGTGGAGGGGGAAGACCATCACCGCCGGCGTTGTCTCCACCGCCGTCAGATGATGGGTCGGGAATATCAACAGGGGTGGTTGTTGGAATTGCTATTGGGGGTGTTGTAATTCTTGCAGTTTTGAGTTTGTTATTCATATTTTGCAAGAAGAAGAGAAGGAGAAATCATGATCCAGTTAACTATTATGTTCCACCTCCACCACCACAAGGGGTTAAAGGTGAGATCTTGTTTGAATTTGATACTATAAATTATATACTTTACATTTTTTGATGGAATATTGAGTTACATTTTTGGGTGGATTCTGTTGAAAATGCATGAAAATTTGAGCTTTTAGTGTCTGTATAGCTGAATAGATTGCTTATGCTCTCGATTGGCAGTAGATTTTGAAGTTGAAACTTTAAAGTTTGAGTTTTTGAAGTTGCGATTATTGTTATGGTGTGCTCCGCACTACTGTGCTATTAGCTGTCAATGTTTTTCTTTTAATTACTGCATTGATCTGGGAGGGACCCCACTTTGTGGGATTTCACTTGGTTTGTTGTTGCTGAAGTTGCCATTTTTGTAACTTGAAGATGTGTTTGGACATGCATTTTACTTGTAATTTTTTTGAAGTTTTTGAGAGTGTAACTCTCAAAAATTACAAAACTGGTCTGAGCTAATTTTGAGAGTGTTTGATGTATTTGTGAGCCTTAAAACAGTTTGTCATTGGCATATATTAAAGTTTGTTTGATAAATATAAGTTAAACTCAAAGTATATGTGGTTATCCTTCAGTTTTATCAGCCAATGTATTTGTTTGTTAAACAGGATTTTATATATTTTTGTATATGATAGTGAATATGTTTTGATGCTTGCTGTAGTCAGAGTCTCGATAATCATTTGTCATGACTAATTTTAATGTTGTTTGTCAGCTGACCCGCATGGTGGGCCGATGCAACATTGGCAGCAAAACGCTCCACCACCAGCGGAGCATTTTGTTTCAATCCCTCCTAAACCATCTCCTCCACCAGCAGGGGCATTGCTACCTCCACACGCTCCAGTACGGTCATCTTCACCTCAGCCTCCACTTTACATGAACAGCAGTGGAGCTTCATCGAATTATTCTGGATCGGAAGTTGCGCTTCCACCACCTTCTCCTCCCATGTCCTTAGGTTTCTCACAGAGCACATTCACATACGAGGAATTGGTTCGGGCAACTGATGGCTTCTCAGATGCTAACCTTCTTGGACAAGGTGGTTTTGGTTATGTACACAAAGGAATCCTTCCTAATGGGAAAGAAGTTGCAATTAAACAGCTTAAGGCTGGAAGTGGACAAGGGGAACGTGAATTTCAAGCGGAAGTTGAGATTATTAGCCGAGTACATCACAAGCATCTCGTGTCTCTTGTCGGATACTGCATTACTGGGGCTCAGAGATTGCTTGTTTATGAGTTTGTTCCAAACAATACATTGGAATTTCATTTACATGGTAAATCTATTTCACTCACATAATACATACCTTGGACATGCTTGATCAGTCTACTAATCAAAATTCTTGTACTTGTAATATATTAGGAAAGGGAAGGCCTCCATTGGATTGGCCAATACGACTAAAGATAGCTCTAGGGTCAGCTAAAGGACTGGCATATCTGCATGAAGACTGTATGTTTTCCTCTCTTTTCTCATTCTTAAATCATGTTATAATCCTTCTTGCCTTTCGTGTTCAATATGTGAAATGAATTGTTTTCTCTTCACAGGCCAACCGAAAATCATTCATCGTGATATCAAGGCAGCCAATATACTTCTCGACTTTAATTTTGAGGCTAAGGTAACAGTCTTTTGCACATAGATCGTAGAACATGTACCATTTTGTTTGTTTGGTTTTTGAATCATTGACAATTGATTTTTGCTGATTATACATTATGATGCCATTGGAAGCTAAATTCAGTTGTACTTATCTAGTAAATCAAGTTTCCTCAAAGAAACATGTTTGGCCTTCTCAGGTTGCTGATTTCGGACTTGCTAAGCTAACTTCTGATGTTAATACTCATGTCTCCACCAGAGTGATGGGAACTTTTGGGTAAGACTTGCGTTTTTGTGTGATAATTAGTTACTTCCTTTCCTTAACCATTTTAGCGTTACTCTAGTTATTAGTCGATGTTAATGACCAATGTCGTGCTGCTTTGTTTCAATTTGATCATCAAGTAGACCTGAATGTGTTTCTTCATTATTGTCAACCCCCTAGGTATTTGGCTCCAGAATATGCATCCTCTGGAAAGCTTACGGAGAAGTCAGATGTATTCTCCTTTGGTGTAATGCTTCTTGAGTTAATAACTGGACGTCGGCCTGTTGACACCAGTCAATCATACATTGAAGATAGTTTGGTGGACTGGGTGAGTAGTTGCAACTTACACCTACATCTGTGCCGCATTTGATTTCCTTTCCATCTTCCACCAGTTTTCCATTTTGAGTAATTTGTTGTCGTCACAAAGAAGCTACTTTCTTTATGTTTCAGGCACGACCATTACTCACACGAGCTTTAGAAGACGAAAAGTTTGATGCCCTTGTTGACCGTCGTCTAGAAAATGATTATAACCATAATGAGATGGCTCGCATGGTTGCTTGTTGTGCTGCTTGTGTGCGTCATTCAGCAAAACGTCGACCACGAATGACACAGGTGAAATTCCATTCTGCATTAAAAGATTACTTTATTTGTAGCCAAATAAATCATTAAAAGTAAAAACATACTAAATGAGCTCTGCAACCTTGTACAAATGCCAAAATATTGAATTATAAACTGAAAAGCACTATGTTTGATGCTCTATTCCGCAATCTTAAATTGCTACGCGGTACAATTGAGCAGGTTCTCCGAGCCTTGGAAGGAGATGTCTCGTTATCTGACCTTAACGAAGGGATTAAACCTGGACACAGTACAGTATACAGTTCATATACAAGTTCAGATTATGACACACTTCAATACAATGAAGACATGAAGAAATTCAGGAAGATGGCACTCGCGACAAGTCAAGAATATGGTAGTAGTGATCAGTACAGTAACCCAACGAGTGAATATGGGCTAAACCCGTCTGGATCAAGTAGCGAAGGCCAACAGACGACAGAAATGGAAACGAATCGGATGAAGAAAGACAGCAGAGGATTCAGTGGAAGTAAAGGCTTCACTGGATATTCTTAGTCCAAGAAAACTCCATTTCTGTATAATCTTTTTCAATCTAACTCTTCAAGATATGTGAATGCTTCAACAATTGCATCAAAGGGATGATTTATTTGGTCAATATACAGGTTTTTTTTTTCTTTGTACTTAACACTGTCAATTCTTTTATGTCTTGATTTTTCTTGAATTTTTTTGGCTGTGTGAATTTGACAAACTGGATTTGAATGAGTTGGTTGGTAGATTACAAAACAAGCAAGTTGTATGTAATATTTTATGTTATTTATTCAACTTTTGAGTTGTCTTTCTTTGAATCCAAGCTGTCAGGACACTGCTGACTGTTTTGTTTTTTGTTTTGCAATTTCGAAAACTTCTCTATCTTCGTGATCGTGATCATGAGGTGGTCTTATCCTTTTCAGATTGCACTTGTGAAATTACGTTGAGTATGTTTCAATTATTTTTCTACCTCTATGACCGTGAGGTACTGTTTCGACACTTGTGAAATTACATCGAGTATGTTGATATGAGATTTGAAAAGGATAAAATATACGTTGATTTTATCACTATCTCATAGAGATGGATAGACTGTTTGCGGAAGAATTTTTTTTAATGGAATTAGAAAGTGGTCCTTTGTGGGGGTATTCACATGTTACACAAAAGATTATGGTCAAGACAACCTTTTTGCACATGCAAGAAAAAACATGGGGACAAGTCACACTACAAGTTGCTATAAGATCTCACCATATTTATTGACTTTATTACTTCAATAGCACATGGTTTTTTCTGACAACTGTTTGTATATCAGTTGGTTATATAGTATTCTAGTAATGTTTGTTGGTTAATCATTTGTTTGGTCTTGTTGGGTAACCAAAGGGGTAGCTTAACTTCGTCTCGATTTATGTGACAGTATTTGATTGGACTCGTATTGATGGAATAATGATAATGCAAGTATATTATTTACTGGTAAAATAAAGACAGTATACCAAACTTGTTTCAACAGATAGATTTGTTCCTGTAGGTCAAGGTGGAGCTACCCCTTTGTCGGGGGATTCATTCGACGAAAAATTATATTATTTATATATGATTAAAATAATTCTTTTATATGTATATAGTAGATGTTGAATCCCCTTTAATTAGTTTATGTGTCTACTTTTTTAGATTTTGAACCCCCTTATTGACAATTCTGGATTCGTCACTCCTCTAGGTATTAATTCATGTCGTCGATGACGTAGTCACATAGACAAAGTGTCTCATGATATGTTTTATTTAAAAAATTGTGATCTAAAACATTTTATTAAGCGTGAAATAAGAGTTTAAAGTTAAACTTTCACTACATACAGAAATGTACCATTCTTTCAAAACTGACTAAAAAGAAAAGACGCTCACTTAAATTGAAACACGTGGAGTACTACATATGATAAACTAGTGGCGGAACCATCCGGAATGCTAATTGACATTCGTTCGCTGAAAAATTACATTGTTTAATCCGCTTGATTTTTTTGCATGCTTATGTTCTTGATATTTCAATTCTCTTAGTAAAAATTTCGACTCTACTACTACGTCAATCGTATAATGGACGAACGCACATACAAACTCCACTATAGTCCATTTATGAATTTGTTTTGGGCCAAATATGAAGACTAGGACCATAATGGACCATGCTGTGGCCCATAAATAGATTTAAGAATAAATGAGTACATTGGCCCATTACAAGTGATTTGATCTCATGGCCCATTAAAAAAAAAACTTTACATTTTTCTATACAAAAAATATGATTAACTCATCAACTAGCCAACACTCGACCAAGTGCACCATTTAGCTTTCTTGTAAAATGGGTATCAACGTATAATAGTATATCAATTTAAAAAAATATATACATAAAATATCTAATTTTAAGGAGAGATAACAAATTCACGTGTGAATTTCTTAAATAGAGCATCAACAACCGTTCCACTCGAGCGGAATTGAAGCTGCCCACCCCTTTCCTAGATTTTATCTATAAATTTGCCTTTGCGGTCTGTCTTTATAGTGTAAGTAGGTTGTTTCTTATAGATCTTAGACTTACATAAGTTGATTATATAAGTGGTCATAACAAGATACTCCCTCCGTTTCATTTACTTGATTCATATTGACTACGCATATTGATAAAATAATAAATAATATACCTAAATTTGTTAAAATAAACAAACAAAAAATATTTTTAATATTGGTGTCAAGTAAAATGAAACTCATAGTGATACATTATGATAGACATCTTGATTGACATAATACATAAATGTGTATTTAACTTAATCTCAACTGACATCTATTTCATTCAGCTTTGGATGTGCACAATTATACGTTTAAACTTATATAAAACTGAACAACTAGACACACATTTTCTATATGATATAATACACATAGGAGGTCACTTGGACATATCTATTGGCATAATACAAAATGTACCCTTTAACTTAACCTCAACTGACATTTATATCGTCCAACTTTGAGTATATAATCACTTAAACTTGTATAAAACTGAGCAACTACAAGCACGTTTTCTATATGATATTAACATACAATAGAACATCATTTCTAGGATACAAATTGGCCACATAGGAGGTCATATAGGACACATATATCTGTTTGTCCAATTTTATAATTTAAGTGTCTACCTGTTCAAAACTAGAGAAGCTAAAATCGAGCGAAATGACACGTTTATGTATTACGTCTTCTTTTAAATTAGTTTTTTCTTGAAAAGGAAACCACCTCACTGATATTAACTACCAATTCAAATTCAACACATTGAAATCAAGAAACTCTGTAAAATTGTTGCAGATAAAAGCTATACTAAATCCAATGATAACTCTACAGTTCCTCTCTCCATTCTCTTCAACACCTTCAGAAAACCCCAAATTTCCAATTTTCAATTCCAACCCTTTATCTAGAACCCTTCAATTCAATGACACCCATTTCAAATCTTTCATAAAAACCTCCAAGATTCTACCTTTTCAGTGTTTTAGATGTAGCAAAGCTCAAAATCTGAGGTTTAAGTGTAAAGGGGTTAAAGATGAGACAAAGGTGGTTGTGGACCGTGACGGCGGCGATGGCGGCGGAGATGGTGGTGGTGGTGGTGGAGATGATGAGAAACCGGAGAAGCAAAATGGGGTTTTTCCGGAATGGTTGGATGTTACTTCAGATGATGCAAAAACTGTTTTTGCAGCAGTGGTTATATCACTTGCATTTAGGTCATTTGTGGCTGAGCCAAGGTTTATACCTTCATTGTCTATGTATCCCACATTTGATGTTGGAGATAGAATTGTAGCTGAAAAGGTAAAGATTTTTGGTTTGTTTTGATTATATGTTTGTGAATTTGTTCTTTGACATTAGCTGAAATTTGTTGTGTGTGCTAACAAAAGTGTTACATTGGTAGCTGAAATGATTGGGAAGCTACATGTAAGGTGTAGGATATTTTAATGGTGTGAGACCTTTTGGGGAACACCGTGCTGGCTCGTATGGAAGTGGACTATATCACACTTTGTAAGAGTGTCTTTGGGTTGGCTGAGCCCAACTAACTTAAAAGGAGGGGTGAGGATTCATGTAGCCGACCCCAAATTGGGGCTGAGGCATAGTATTAGTAGTAGTTATTGTTGTTGTTGTAAGTATAGAGTCTGGATTAAAGGAGGAGGGTTAAGGTAGTTTGAATGCCAATGTAAAAATAGTCTAACTATGATGAGTCACTACTAGTATAAGGTGTTCATGGACACTGTTTTGCTGCTGAATATTTCGCTCTGATTTAACTAGTGACAATTCACAATTGATTTGGAAACTTTTAGCTGAAAAAGTAATTTTTTTTATTTTGACTATACGTTTGTGACTTATCGTTTGACATGAGTTGAAGTTAAATGAAGTAGTGAGCATTCATCTAGCTGACCCCAGGGCATAGTATTAGTAGTTGTTGTTATTGTTGATGTAGTTGAACTTCACAAGCATAGTTGGTCTGGAGTCTGGATACAGAAGGAGGGTTAAGGTAGGTTGAATGCCAGTGTAATAATAGTCTAACTGAGGTGAATCATTATCATGAATAGAGATAACTCATATAAGCTGAACCTGGTTAGCTTCGGATAGAACAATAAATAACAATGCCCGGTGTAGTCTCACAAGTGGGGTATGGGTGGTAGGATGTATGCAAACTTTATCCCTACCTTTGTTGGGTAGAGAGGTTGTTTCCTATAGTGACATAATTAATATATAAGGTGTTCATAAAGTTGGACACCTTTTTTGCTGAATATTTCGTCCTGATTTAACTAGTGACAATTGACAATTGATTTGGAAAGTTGTGGCTGAAAAAGTAATTTTTTTATTTTGAATTTAGTTTGTGAATTTATACCTTTGGTCAGTCTCAAGTTTGGATAAAGGAGGGTCAAGGCATGTTGAAGGAGTGTAAAGACAGCCTAACTATGATGAGTCATCAAATTACAAGTGGTTCGTATAAGCTAATGCCGACTAGTTTGCGGTCGAGGCATAATTGATATATAAGTTGGACACCTTTTTTCTGAATACATCCTTCTGATTTAACTAATGACAGTTGATTTGATTAAGTTTCCAACATTTGATGATGGGGACAAATTGAAATGTGTATGAATCAAATGTTGGAGACAACTGAAATGTAGAGGACAACGTTGTTGTGGAGTTTGTGCTTATTGGTCCCTCCTGGACCTCAATGTTGAATTTGAAATGATTATGTCAGTTTCAGGAAGTATAGACAGTACGTTGAAATGTGGAATAATTTGTCTTTGAATATGATTTTAGGATTATAGTAACTTATAGTGATTATTGATCGGTTTGCTTTCATTATCGATTGTAAATGCATCATCTTTTACTAGATATCAGAGAACTACCTGCAAATTGCATCATCGTTCTTGTAATAGTGTCTGAAATTAACGCTTATGTGTACTTGTGTTGCAATCATATAAAGACTAGCTGAGGGTATGAACATATGTTTAAGCCTCCTACATCATCTTGTTGAAATAAAGTTTAAACCTCCTGATGAGTCTGTTCTTTCCATCTTAGTTGTCCTCCATGTGTGCAATTATTAATATGACGAATCAATTATTTTAAAGTCATTCTTGTCCGTAACTATGTTGATCTTGTGGTTTGCAGGTCAGTTACTATTTTAGAAAGCCATGTCCCAATGACATAGTAATATTCAAAAGTCCTCCAGTTCTTCAGGAGGTAGGATACACAGATGACGATGTCTTTATCAAGAGGATTGTTGCAAAGGAAGGTGATATTGTTGAGGTGAGTTCACTAGATAATGGAAGCAATAACACTATATTTGGACTTCAACTGCTTAATTTTGACTGATCGATTGGTATTTCATCGCCACTACTATTTTATGTTATGTTGAGTTTCTTTTTCCCTCCTAAATGGCTATAGAAGTAACTGAATTGGTTGATAGAATGCCTTAGGTGATAATACCGTCGTGTTTCTTTTCTGCTACGGTCCCTCAACAATTAGAGTTGAGTCTTTCAATATCCACATGCTTATCTTTGTCAAAACCATGCACTGACCTGGTCGATCCAATCAATATATTGAAGGAACGGACCTTTTTGTAAATACTCTCAGTTTGGGCAATGTATCTTCTCTCTGCCATTCCCTCTCTGTTGATTTATCATGTCTTCTTCGAATCTTCTCCAATAGCGCTACATAGATATTGATATATAACCCTCATCATTATCCAAGTGTTCCAGGATAGAATGCAACATCAATGTGCATTGTCAAATAGCATGCTTCTCCACCATTTGATTCCACTCACGAGCTAGTCCTCAACGAGGTTTTTGGGCATCTAATTACACCTTTCCTTGATAAATAACCAAAGATTATGTAAATTCATGCACTTAGAAGTACCTCAAATCGTAATGACAGATTGTACAGATCCTCTATTGTATCTAGGATTATGTCTTCAATCTTCATCGTTATAAAACCAGGTTGCACCAAAAAGCTAGCAAAAATATACTACTTTGTTTAAGGCTATGTATATTTCTTCTGCTGCCTTAAAATATTCTGCTAGTTCTCTTAAGACATACAATCTTGAACTCCACCTCTCTTTTATAAAAATGATTACAATGGATCAAATTTGGAGACTTCGCAAGTTCACTTTCATTTTTTTTAATTCTTAAACATCCGAAAGATAACTCGAAAGTTCAGCCTGCTTTCCCATTAATTATTTTACACCGTCATTTTCTTCCTAACAATTTCGTGAAATCAGAACGAGAGCTTCACAATGGACCCTTGTGGTTCAGCTCTTTCCCAGACCCCACACGTTGCGGGAACTTTAATGCACCAAACTGCCCTTTTCTCTTTTTGAACCAGAGCTTCAATTTGAGATAAAGAGTAAAAGGTTTACTAGTTAGGAACTCATCAGCTGAGTGTTATAGTTAGGTTCTAAATCCTAATATACAAAAGGATGGTCGAGGGAAGTCTGCCTTTCATATAAAAAACAAGACCGCTCTCATCCCCTTGGTGATGAATCTCCATACATTTAAATCGTTGCTTCTTGTCTTTTTCTTTCGGTTTATTTTGGAGGGGGGTAGTTGGTATTACCAAATTGCCAGAATTATAAAAGGATATATTTTGGTGGTTCTTGGTAGTGCAGGTTCATGAAGGAAAGCTGATCGTAAATGGGGTTGCAAGAAATGAAGATTTTATAAACGAGGCACCCAAATACGAAATGACACCAGTGGTATGTTCCATTTCTACTGATTCATGTAACTCAGCAATCAGCTTTCCTCTCATTCATTTCCTTGGGAAGTTTCGAATATACAAAAGTATTGGTTCATCCAGATTTGACTACCAAAAACCATCATAGTTGTGGACTATGTTGCTCAGACTCTTCAAAAACATCAACATGTGTGTCGTATCATCTAAAAGTAGTGCATTTTTGGAGGATCCAACACAGGTCTGGCAGCATTTTTGAAGAATCTGAGCAACATTGATTGTGGCCAAAGTCTGTTTAATTTCCATCTAGTGCAAGAAGACTGCATACTGTAGTGTTCTTACTGTGTCTTATCCATGTCCTACTGCAGCGTGTACCTGAAAACTCAGTTTTTGTGATGGGTGATAATCGGAATAACAGCTACGATTCTCATGTGTGGTGAGTTCTCCGCGTCTCCTATAAACTGCTAGTTCATTAACTATGCTCACCTTACGTCTGAATCTCTTTTTAACAGGGGAACACTTCCTGCGAAAAACATAATAGGCAGGTCCATATTCCGGTATTGGCCTCCAAATAGAATTGGCGGGACAGTTCTTCCTGAAGGTTGTGCTATCGACAAGCAGGAAAGTAGTTTAACAACGCCTCAATAACTCGTGTAGCCTGAAAACTTGAGAAGTCGCGATTTCTACTTTCTTCTTTTTGGAATTGACATGAAAATGAAAGTGTGATGATCTATGCATTGTTTGGTCTAGTTAGAGGTAGGATGTAATGAAATGTACATTAGCAAGCATATGACTTGCTCTTACTCGAGCCGAAGATCTATAGCAATCAGTCTTTCTACCTTCATAAGGATAAGGCTGTGTATACACCATCTGTGAAATTTCACTAAGACATATTATTCATCTGTCTTTTGATTTTTAACAAATTTGAATTTTTTTCTCTATGATGCTATTCTTATACATTCATGTGACCTTTTTTATGAATCAGCTTTACCATTAGACAATCTTCATAATAGAATAAGAGATTCTTGTATTGCTTTTAAAAATCCAGAAGCATAGTTAGAATGCTCACATTAGATAACCTTCCTCCATTAATTGTTCAAAGTTCAAGATGATTTGAAATTCTTTCTATATTATACTAGATATTTATGACTTCTCTCGAAGGGCAATAATGAAAAATATCAATTAAATTTTGTCCTTGAATGCATTTCTCAACATGTATATCTTTACATCACAAATTCAATTAAAACAAGATGGAACGAGTATAACCCAATAAGTACTATTGAAAGGATACTAGTATCTCTTTTAAAGGCTATTCTTGAATACTGTAAATATTGTAGATACTGACATCAAACTATAATTTAACATAATGAATCTCCAATTAATTTACAAAAGATGGATTGCAATTTTTTCAAAAGAAAACAAATAAATCGGCTTTTTTCACCAGCAATGCTCCAACTTCGAAATTTTGATCTACAATCTATCAACTGCACCAACATGGATTGCGGAGTGGTGAAATTGCTCTATCCTCAAACAGAGATCTTGAATTTAAGCCCTCCAATACGCAATACAAATTGGTTGAGGCTCGATCCAGATTAGTCGAGGCTCTAGATGCCGAGTGAGAAACCCAAAAAAACCCAATCTATCAGCTGCATCTTCATTTTTATGTTATAAAAAAATATATACACTTCATAAATAATGAACACAACAAAAGACATATATAAGCAGCAGCAACAACATACTCGGTAAAATCTCACAAGTAAAATCTAGGAAAAATAGAATGTACGACCTTATCACTAACTCATAGAGGTAAAAGACTATTTCTTGAAAATCCTCGTCACAAAAAAGGGCACACATAAGCAAATCTTCTAAAAATATCAAATTCTAGAAAGGGATATAATTCTTGGCATTATCGAATCCTCTTGGTTCCAAGGATCTCTTTTATCCATTGAGAGAATCAGATGTAATGAGTCAATCACTACGTTTACGTCCAAACATGGGATGCAAACTCAGATGACAATAAATACAACATCATTTTCCCTTGCTTGGAAAGTTGTAAAGGCACATAATCAGACTGTTGGTGGACTGACCATACCAATAAACAAATTCAAAGGATCACAAGTTAACATGAAAAAGTTCAGCTTCAAGTATGGAAAACCAGAAGAAGAAATATGGTTAGAAAAATACAAAGGTGAATCTAATTGACTTCACAGAGAAGATTAGACTAACAGATCGGATAAAACTAGAGGTTAAGAAAGAAGCCATCAACATGGAAATTCTGGAATTCAGATTCCTCCATCAGTACAGCAAGTATGACTTAGTTGGTAGTGAAGCAACTGATGTTGGATCATATTGAAGCTCGTCATCATTGGTTGCAGTGTCAGTTACGCAATCCAACATTAATCACTTTACTACCAGCTTAGTCATGTCCAGGGAAGCCCTATCAATAGACATGCAGCAACAACGGTACTTAAAGCACAAATGACTGCAACACAAGCACAATTGCAGTGTCCAGTTTCATATTCTATACACTATCCTTTAATAGTTCCATCAAATGTTTTTCACTATGCAACTAACTATGTAGGTAAGGATTAGGCATATCCTACACTCCCCACCTCACCACTCTCACTCCTTGACCTACCCTCAACCTCCCAACCACACAGCACTTTCCATCCCCATCAAAGTCACTCAATACAGGGTTAAAAAAACTTAAAAGGGCATCAGTTCTCCAAGGTGATAGCATCAATGAAAGATTCAGACGCAAATTACCCATTTACGATATAAAAGATTCATCATTTGCCCATACAGCTAAAACTAAAAAATGAAGAAACAAAAAGAGTAAATGGAGGATTAATCAATGAACGATCAGAACCTGTCGGGATTCACACTTTACATCATAAAAATGTATTTCAGTGGATTGACAGACTTATGAATTCTATCATCACTTCGTTTATCCTCAAGAGAAATTAATAAAAATATTTCTGTAGAAACAAAAAAACAATAGTGCTCAGAACTTCTTAGAGGGTAGTGTAAGCCATCACAGACCAAAAGTCTCCGACACCAGAAATTTTCATCAAAGCACCATAAAAGGAAAAATACAAATTCAAAAATCTCAAAATTAACACTAAATAAAATAGGAGAATAAGTGAATTAACATAAAAAGTTTCACAATAGGACTCAGTTTATGGGTGGTGATATATCAGGATGGTCGTCAAGGTGGTTTAAACACCATTACGACGAACGAGACCAATAGATAAAAATCATCACAGTCCCATCAACCATTTCAAATTTTCAAAACAAAATATTAGCAATAAATAACTTTAATTAGATTTTTAACACAAATAAAAAGAGCCATCAGATAGGAGCGAAAGACTAAAGATTGATTTATAATCACAAAGATTTCAATTTGAATTCTATCAGTACTAACTAGATAATATAACCTTATTGTTAGGATCAAGCAATTCTTTTGAAACCAAATTTAAAGCAAATTGAGGAAGAAATGTAGCAATTTGTTCGAGGCCGTAATCAATACGAGAAGAAAGTTTGAAAGGCACGGAGAATTGCTATATATATGGCCAACCTTCAATGCAAATGTGTGTCATTTTTGAAAGACACCCTTGCTCTGCTAATTGGCTTTCTTAAAACAAAATGCAAACATAAGAGGAAACTAAAACACTAAAAAGTTTAAAGGGCATCAGTTCTCCAAGGTGTTACCATCAAAGAAAGATTCAGATGCAAATTACCCATTTACGATATAAAATATTTCCTCATTTGCCCATAGGACTATAATTATATACAAATTAACAACACAAAATCACAATTAACAGAGGATTATTAATTAACAATATTTCAGTGAATTAACATATGAATTCTATCATCACTTCATTCCTCCTCAACATAAACTATTTAGCATTTGTTGGTTAGTACAAACTAAACACAGAAACAAAATAGTGCTCAGAACTTCTTAGAGGGTTGTGTAAACCATCAACGACAAAAAGCCTCCGAAACACAAGGATTTTTCATCACAGCACTAAAAAAAGAGAACTAAATTACCTCAAATTTAACAATTAATACATAAACTAATGATCATAACCTAATTAACACAAAATAAGTTTAATTAGGACTCAGTTTATGGGTGGTGATATATCAGAATGGTCGTCAAGGTGGATTTAAACACCATTACGACGAACGAGACCAATAGATATAAATCGTCATTGTCCATTAACCATTTCAATTTCTCAAAAAACAATAAATCACCTAAAAAACTATTTTTTTAATACTAAAAGAGTCATCTCAATTTCTCAAAACACAATAATTCACCTAAAAATCATATTTTAACACTAAAAAGAGTCATCAGATAGGAGCGAAAGACTAAATGAAGTTTTATAATCACGAAGATTTCATTTGAACTATGCTTCTAATCATCATATGACCCAGTTAATACAGCAAACCAGAAAAAAAACGATTTTTTCCCGAATTTTTTAGCACAAAAAGCAGAAATCCGGAAAACAAAAACAAAAAAACAGATAAAATTGGCCTCATAGAGAAGATTAGGCTCACAACATGATGAAAATTCAGACATATGCTTGTCTATATTTAAGAATTTTAATCATAGGCCAAAGGAAACAGGATGAAAACAAAACAAAACAAAACAAAACAAATCTGACAGAAACTTAACTGTATAATCGAAGGGCCAGAGCTTACTCTTATGGAGGAAAGTGAAAGCTGTAAAACCCTAGATCAGAAGAATGAGTGATTGAGCTCAATGGGGACGAAGGTGGTTTATATAGAGAACAATGGCGGAAGCTAGGGTTTAGTAATGGGCCTATTAATGGAGCGGGCCGATATGGGCTTGTGGGCTAAATGTCGATTGGGTTCTTATTGGGCTAAAATTCAAAAGCCTTAATATTAGGAAAAAGGAAAAAGTAGTTGAATGAGTACTTTTTAATGAGGAATAATTACCTTTTTTTAATCTCTTTAATAAAATATTTATTATTTTTAAATATATTTTTTATTTATTATCTAGATATTTCATATTTGAAAAATATTTATTATTTATAGTAATTGTATTATGTACAAATAAATTATATGTGTCATATTTATTTTGATAAAAAAATACACTATATATTAAAAATAAATTTTGCATGTAATATAAATGAATTACACTATGTATAAAAAATATATTAAAATTATAAAAATGTATTATAATTGTCTTAAAATATTAGTTACACATAAAAATTCTTAAAAGGTAAATTAACAAAATTATCTTTTTATTTATAATTTCTTAAGAAAACGTATAGAAAAGAAGATTGACAATTAATATGAGAAGTGCACAACCCGTTGAGTCATTTCTCCAAAATAATAGGAACAGGTGAGAGAAAGGATTCTTGATGCGATTTCAAACGAAACACACTTGAATTATTAATTATTTGAGTTTCATATTAGAAATTTCATGTTGAAAATAATTAAATGAATAATCGATAGTTGAGGTGAGTTATGTGAGATGAGGATAAGGCTAAGGAGCTAAATGAAGATAAGATGTATTGTTGGAAGCAAGTGGTGAAGCCAGATTTTTATCTAAAGAGTGTTGCAATTGAAAGAAGTAAAATCACACAGAGCCCAGAAGTGTCAATATAAGAAAATATTTTTATCAAACTAAACAGTACAATGAATTTGGCTCCGCCACTATTAGAAGGTGAAGAGGACACAATTGATGTCATATTCACTTGTGTAACTTGTTTTCCATACTTTCATGGTTCTTGATGGATTACCCAATATGATTTTAACATTATAATACAAATCCCAACAATAACCCAAACCTTAAAAAATTAATAGTCTTATGTTGTCTTCTTCATAATCAAGTACTAGTGATGTAACACATTCAATATAACCTAAAAGTTTAGGAATAAATAAAGTAAAAGAAGAGAAACTAATTAACTTAAAATAATCACCCAACTATATTTCCAAACCATGACTACTACTTCCACTACATTTTACACTGCAGCATAGTTGTCACATGGGTGACCTGACTCTAACATCTCAAATATCAAGAAAATTAAAAAAAAAAAGAAAAAAAAACTTTCGTGAACAGGGGGAAAAATTGATGAGATGTTCAAGCAAACAAATATGTTATGGTTCCAGGAGTCTATCTATAGCGTATAGACTTTAAGGGAGTGGTGGCCATTTCATCAGATGTGGTTTCTGTAAGGTCAACTTCTATCGACTTGAATACTTCCTGCATCCAGCGTTGACAGTATCTGAGGCATCGACATGCCACCAGATACAACAATCTCTGCAAAGAGGAGGAAAGAGTATGTCGGAAAGTGCTTCAAGCATGAGCATAATTATCTTGATAAAAAACTTGTACTGGAAAAAAGTTCACACTTATAGAACAACTCAATGCATATATTTTCGAGAGAATTTGACGATGAAAAGATATCTTACCTATTCCTTCACGGACAGACAAGTTTGGTCTAATAACATCTTTTGCACTAATGAGGAATATATCACCAATGTAAAGATGATTTGTAGGTACATACACACAGCACAGCTCTTCATCTCCTGAATAGTTCTGGATTGGATGTTAAAGACGGAGAAGCACACAAAGTGAATATCAAATAAAATGGACGAAAGATGTAATTGTACATAATATATATGATCCTAATGTTACCCATAATGGAAACTTAGTAGTCCGGTTGGTTGACCATCCAAACTTTCACCTTGCTAGCGAGGGTGTCAAAATTTAAAAATCAAACCCTGTCACTTTGCGAAAAGGATCATATTTGCCCTCAGTTATACTTTCCGTGCTTCTCCCTAGGTTACCCCAGTAGCTCAAATATACTCCTGATCTGTTAAAAATGTCCAAAGTGGACACTCAATCCCACGTAATCCTGTAAACACCTTTCCATTCTTTTTCTTCCGGCCCCTTCACCATCACTGCCACCAATATTACCACCACCGTATCCACCATAGAAATTTTGAAGTCTTCACTTCAAAGAAAGGAACTGGAAAAACACATTTGCATTTCTCCAACATCATTTCGTTCATATGAAAGACCCTCCCAACTCTCGTCCATTTACTCACAAAGCATGCATAAAGCTGGATATCTTTAGATTTTGTATTTGTATTTTATTCTTAGGTCATACATATAACGGCTCGGAGAACCAGCTTGAGTTGAGTAATGTCACCACTGAATCATTTCCGTAGTATTTATTTTGCAAGCATGACGACCTTAATGAAATCTTGCAGGAATTGAATGGCCATGTTGGACATTTCTAATGGAGAAGGGGTTTGAGCTACTTGGATAACTATAGGGGCACTTTTGCACCGAAAATATAACAGGGGTAAACTATGATCCTTTTCACATAGTAATGGGGCAAATTTGACCCTTACCCCCCCAAAAAAAATGGCTACACATGCCCACTATGTAACAAGAAATTTCAAAATGGTCTAGAAAAAGTTGACAGTTGAATTCTTATTATTGACGAATACAAACAAAGCACGTAATCATTGGCATACCTGCAGGACGACAGATGAGGTAATGAACCCAAAGGCATATTCACCAATGCGTGGATGCCTTATTATGGCGACCTCCTGGAAAGCTTGTGTGTTCTGATCTGCAGTAGGAGGTTATGTATCAATCATCACTCTCCAACTGAAAGCTATTTCGTGAAAATAGTCAGAAACTGAAAATCCATAAAGCATACCTGGAGATATGGCAGAGCTAATTTGCTTTGAAGCATTATAGATATGCCGAACAAATGGCATTCTTTTGATGAACCACTCCCCAAGACTCAACAATGAAGTCCCCAACCATGATGACATGAACACCCCGACCAAAAAAATGAAAGTTATTGAAGTCATAAATCCAAGACCTGATCAGAACAGCCACAGAAAAGGAGGTAATCTCAGAAGACGAGTATTGCCAACATGAGCTGCTAATATATCACAAGAAACAAGCCTTAACCTATTATGGCTGACATTTACATATGGTACCATAAAACTATTTGTTAATTCATCTGGAGTGCTTTCTTCTTTAGCATAACAGTGCATTTAATGTCCATAGAGAGATTAAGTCTATTTCTTAAAAACCCCATGAAATGAGTCAGTGTCATCAAGAACATAGGGATAAAGCTAGTTGTATTTCATGGAGAAGGGCCAAATGCTTACCAAAAACATCAATTCCAAGTTGAGCATAGATTGGAGAGAAAAAGCCATCCACAAAATGAATAAACCACCATGTTATGTAGAAGGTGACTGCTATAGGAAATAGGATGACACTGCAAAAGGATGTCAGTGAGTAACAACTAGAAAAGTAAGGAGTAAGTCACAGCTAACAGTGAAGATAAAGACTAATGTTTATAAACATATCCTGCTACTCATTTCCCACTACACTTACAAGCAGCAGAGTGGACTTTCGTTTAGTTGCTTCCTAACCAAGATTATTTTGACAACTTTCATCCCATGCATTCTTACTCAGTATAAGCTCAACAGCATAATCCAAGAAAGAAGAACGCTCTTTCTGGTGATAGATGTGTTGCCTAAATGATTTTTACTGTCTTGCCATAATCATATTTATCAACAAAGTGGGTCATGATGAGTTAAATTGAGTAATATGCTCAATGAGGATTCATATAAACAACCCCAACTTTTTTGAAACTGAGATCTAGTAGTTGTTGTTTTTGCTACATTGTAGGAACAGCCTGGCTACAAGCATTACCTCTAGTTTGTTTTAACAGCTGATCAAAGTCCTCACAACAACTCTGTTGCTTATTGATGTTTCAAAATTAATTGTCTTAGTTCTGTTAGCTGGAAAGTGCTTCTATTTTAGTTCTTCCGAAACAGAAGCTAAAAGTGGGCAGTATAGTCATCAAGGGACCTGGAAAAGTGCAAATCCCTAATCCTTGTAACAGAAACTAGAAGGTGGGTAATAGAAGCCTGGATCAGTTCCTCTGTAGGCATGAACCCTTGCTTAACTAGTGCTTGTAAATCATTCTTCTGGTGCTTTGTTGTTTCTTCCTAAACTTTATTTTCTAAATGCAAGGAACCAGACAAAAAGATACAGCCTCTGTCTGGATCAACGGGAAGATTGAAGAGAAGAGAATCAGTTTTACCATCCAGTCATGAATTTCTTAGATGCCCAGCTCCTAACAACTTTAGAGAAAGTCTGCAGTTGCAAAAAACACACAGTTTTTGTCAGATAATGAAAAGAGAATTCAAGCTTAAAATATGAAAGCAGGAGTCGCGGAACAGTACGATGATATTCACCATGACAATCCAGTCAATGTGTAATTAAGCTTAAGATACGAAAAGAAAGTAAACTAAGTTATAAGATACGACGATAGGTCCAGTCACTATGAAATTAAGCTTAGGACATGAAGAGCAAGTAAACCAAGTTATTAGCTATGACAACAGACTTTGGCACACTTATCAAATTTAGAGTAGTGATGCAAGAGAATGAAAGAGAGGAAAAGCAAAGAATAGAAGGAATCAGATGAGAAGAAGAGAGAGAACTAAGTCATAAGCTATGACAACAGTTTATGGCACAATTAGCAAATTTAGACAAGTGATGCAAGAGAAGCAAGCGAAGAGTAGAAGGAATCAGATGAGAAGTCGAGAAGAAGTGAGAGAAAAATGGCAAACAGCAAAGACAAATAAAAGACCAATAAGCAAACTAAACAATTGCTCCCAACAGCACACAAACATTAATGCAGAAGCCAAAAGCGCTACGATTCTTATATTTATGTGCAGTGAAGCACTGCAGGTAATGTAATAGTTAATCAACAAATCAAGTATGGTGCATGTGAAAAGTTCTTTAAACTGGGCTTAATATCATTTTGACACAACAGGTTTTCCAGGAAAATTTGATGGGATTCTTTTAGGCTTTTGTTATATTAACTAGTTAAAAGGACATTTCTCAAGAAAAATATCTTACACTGATTGATGCAAGCAATATATATCTTTTAAGGGCTCTATATTTCATTCTATATAACCGAAGGGGCAGTAGTATATTTCTTGCTATGTTTTTCTTTATTTTACTCCATACCAATTACTTCCTCCACCTATACGTAATAATTATTTTGGTTTGGTTCCTCACATCTCATACGGATCACCAAGCATCACCCCCATGCTCCACCGAGCACCGGCTAGTACTATTAGATGCTACCAACTGTTATACTCTCCCAAATATGCTACAACAAATTAAGCCCTGAATTGATCACTCTAACACCAATTCCAATGCAAGCTAGCACAGGGACAGACAGGAATATCAACAGATGTAGAAATGTAGCATGCCATAGATGTTACACCATGAAATGAAGACAAAACATGAATGCCACATCCGACAGAACTCAAACACATGAAAACTGAGGGTAGGACATCCAAATAATATACTGTAGAGATTTATTTTTACTTCTGATCAACAAAGTATATCATAGATTTGTACACAATGCCTATATCCAACTTTAAATCACATACACACACACTCATAAATTAAAAGACATCCCATGTAACATAGTCTGGTCCATCACGTAAAACACATATTGGTAGTTTAAAAAAAAGTATAAAAGATGATTTAGAAAAGTCTCTTAACACCTAAGAGGAAATAACACACAAAGCTTTTAGAAACTTTCTGCTTCATATAAAAGATGATTGAAAAAAGCGTCTTAACATCTAAGAGGAAATAATACACAAAGCTTTTAGAAACTTTCTACTTCCTATATGTAACACGTCAATACACAATACTAACACGTACTTTAATAATTTAATATGCTACAAATGTATTACCTTTTCGATATATTAGACTAATTTATATATACCACAATTTAGCAAATCATAAAGAGGTACCAAAAGAATGACTGAAGGTTGTACCCCACCTGAGTCCTCTCCTACCATATAAAAAGTCAAGCTTCAACAACGTTTCTCATGAACTAATTACATTGAGTTCTTCTGAACTTACTAAGTAGTTAGTTTCCTCTCATTCCACAAACTAAATTTTCATGTGGCAGGAAACAGTAAATAAGCAAACTGAACAATTAACATCCAACAAGGCTTCAGGAAAAAATTCACGTAGCCTTTATGATCAGTTTTTCCATATTCTGTAGCAGCAACATATTTCAACCAACCTCTTCTAAAATCAGAAGTGATACACTTGCCTTTTGGGGAGAAAGCTAACCAAATTATAAATAAACACTACCTCATACCAGCACCTGTGTGGCTTAGTGGTCAATAAAGTGGGTTGAGACCCACGGGGTCTCATATAAATCTCAGCTAAGACAAAAAACAGGAGGTGATTTCTTCTCATTTCTCTCGTGAAATTAGTTGAGATGCGCGAAAGCTAGCCCGAACACCGCAGTCATCAAAACAGAAAAACAACCCCACTTGAGTGATTATACAGGATATGTTGTTGTTGTTGTGTAAATAACAAGTACAAAGTCAACAAAATTGCTTCTTCTCCCAGCAAACCCTTTTTCCATAACTTTGCACTCTTATTAAGTAAGCAACCAACACGACAATAAATTATACTCATAGAAAAGATCTACTTCTTTTCTTCCATAAATACTTCCAAACATAATCCAATTCTTAAACACAACTCTTTAACTCCTAATTTACACAATTAAAACAACAATAATCACTTCCACACACAACAAATCCAGCATAAACAGCTATCCATAACAAATCAGATCACCAAATCCCCTTAAAACCCTAACAAAATTCCCCCAAAACAACACATAAACATGAATATATATATCTATATTAACTATTCATCGAACTTTTATCTTAAATTTTGAAAAAACATTACGGAATTAACCTCGCGGCCGGAGTGATGATGAGAAGAGGAAGAGGAAGAGGAAGAAGAAGGCTTGTCACTGGAACCATCTTCGCCGGCGCCGGTGTTAGCCACCGGAATGAGAAGTTCACGATCTCTGCTAGAATTTGCCATTATTCTCTAATTTCTCATCTCCAAATTCAATTATCAAAAAAATTTCTCTTTTTTTCTGTGAATTTTTCTACAGATTTTCGAACTGTAACAGTTCTTCAAATCTATAATACTTTTTTTATATATAAATTATTAATAATTTTTATATATTTTTTATGTATATTGCTTGGTGATAGAGGAAATGTTGGGTAGTGGGGACAGAGGAGGAATTTATGAAAAAGTTATTAGCTTTATGGTAATATTAAAAGTTTATGAGGTATTGGGTTTGACTTGGGCTGGGCTGGGCCGGGTTGGGCTGGGCCAGGGTGGATTTTTGTCTATGTTTGTGTGATGAGCTGGCTCCAATCATATTACGCCAACTCGGATCGTCTTTCCTAAACTTTTATATATTGACGGTGGCCATGTTTGAATTTTACGAGTGAATAAAAAGTGGGATCTATGTTGAATCATACTTGAATGAAGAGTCTGATTTAAAACCCTCAGTGATTCACGTTTTAAGATCAAATGAGTTTTTTGTCTCTCCGACTTGTTTGTTGTAAATTTCAAAGAAGAGAAAATAGGTATTCGTCAGCATAGGAAGGTCGACGAGTATGTTGAACTGTGTAGAAATAATGGTGAAAATCACATTAAATTGTTATTTATTTCGTGAGTTTCACATCCCAAATTATTAATTGTTAATTCTTTCTACTTGATCTGTGATCATCTTTGTATTATAACACACCTAGTTAAAAAGATGATGACGGTTAAAGCTACCTATAGAAAAATGAAACATGATAGTTCTAATTATTTCCAACTTTTTAACTCAATTGTCAATGTAGGGAAGAGTCCTAATAACAAGACATTATGTTGTATTATTAGGTATTCTAAAAGATAATTATAATAACTAATTAGTAATTCGAAAAATAAGATAAGTAACATTACAATATGATAAATACATATATAGTAAAACAAAATTATATATTAAGTATATAAAAGTTAAAACATCAAAAACTATTTATAAGAATAGCCTATAGTCAAAATATTTTCTTTTATATAGATATCTAGTATTCAAAATTCATATATTCAACTAACTCAAAATTTTAAAAATATAATGCCTATTAAATAAAAAATCACTTTTTACTAAAAAAAAAAATTCACTCTAAATCTCGAATTTGAGAATATCAATTCAATCGAAGCTGCTTGCCTGAAACAGGTATGTCGACTATCTGCTTCCCTTAGCCTTTTATTTATAGTAGAAATTACAGAAAAACATAAGTCCTAAATTTTAATAGTCAAAGTCAATGAGTATTTTTTATATAAAAAAACTATGACAATAATATTTTTCCTACATATAATATAAGAATTATTAGACATAAAATAATCAATTATCTTATCTAGTGTATACTATATGAGTTGTGATGGCAAGTTTTATATAAGCAAAATAACTCTAGAAATAATTTATAAAATCATTTGATTAATAAGTTTAAAACATTGTTTGATTCTTCCAATAAATTCAGTTGAACATGTTTAGAATCTATTATACAATTATTGTCCAATAAATAATTTCAATCAATTGCCAATAAACTACCAAAAATCTCTATTTTATTTTTTAATAATTGACATTTCATAAAATCTAATCTTTCAATTATCATAATTATTATTCACATTGTCAGAACTTTCACTAACGAGATTCAAAATATGAAAAATCAGCAGGAAAGAAGCTAATGGTATTCAACATATACTATATACACATAAAAAGAATTTTGATGTTGTATATATAATCTAGGTTGCTCGGACTCTTCAAAAGTGTCAGCGAGTGCGTGTCGAATTCTCTAAAAGTAGTGTATTTTTGAAGAATCCGACACGAATGTGGCATTGAAAGTGAAGAGTCCGCACAGCGTCCTGCATGCCACTTTATCTAAGTTCATTCCACTCCAATATTATTCTGTAATTCTATAAACACAACTTGAATGTATTTCTATTTACACATAATGTATGTCAACCTGAATGTATGTAGAGGCAGAGGTATAATATACGTTACATGTTCGACAGAATTCAGTAGCCATCAAAACCTGTAAATTTCAAATCGTGGATCCGCCTCTGAATATGTGCAGTAACTATAGTGTGAATTCAGTAAGTACGTCGTCGATGATTCCATTTAAAACCTGCTTCTCAATGTCAGTCACTACTTGTTTAACCTCATCCAGTGTAAATGCATTTCTCCAACCAAGATTCCATGTTGTGTTAACTGTTCTGTTGCACGATAAATCTCTCTCGTGCAACGCGTAAAGAGTATCTACTGAAAGGCTATTGGCATCAACCTTACTGTAACTTTTCAAGACTTCAATAGCATCACAAATTTCATTCAACAGCTTGTCGAAGGAAATGGAAACTCTTGACATGTTAACAGGACTTTTTGACATTGTCAGGGCGCGCTGAGACCTTTTGTTTTCTAATAACTCGTTTGCGCAATCCAGGACGAGTGAGCTGTTAGTCATTTCATTGTTGTCTACACTTATTGTCTTCCAAACTGTTGGTTCCCATGCATCAGTGTCAAAAAGCTCCTCTGCTCGACTGAGGAATGATTCGTTGCTCAACAGTATGTGTCGAGTAGTGGCTCTAGATTTGAGGTTTTCCTTCTCAGTTGAATCTTGATGGTTTTCATACCTAGTGTGCTCCATTAATGGCACGGTAGATTTTGCTGCGGAACATTCACCATTCTTAAGATTTTCTGCAATAGAAGAAGTAATATCATTTGTACCATGCCTAGAGATTGTCCACTTTAATCAATCACTAGAAATAGTACACAATATGTTTATTCTTATAATTGCGAGAATACAGGAATCTATTTGGTTCGACAGACGTCTAGAAATAGCAATTTCCATGCGTTACTACCTTTCACATCATCATTTATTTATCGCGGTCCTCTAAAGGGATCAAAGAAGGAAATAGGTTTTCTTAAGAATGGGTACGATAAATATGAAGTTTGTGTGTAATACAGAAGATCGGTACACAAAGCATTCCGCGTTAGCAGGGTCCGGGGAAAGGCTATGCCCCAAGGGGTGATATAGACAGCCTACCAATTCACTGTATCTTATTATCTCATATAGAAAGACAATGATTAAAACAACAAAAGTCATTTGTTTAACTAGCATTGACTTTCTTCTAGTCTCTCGAGAGATTTTTCAACGTTTCCTGCGTCTGAAAAACAGAACTTAGTTTTTTTTTTAACAAGCCATGCATATTCGTTACGAAAGGTCTAGTGAATTTATCTAACATCCAGGCAACTTTCATGCTTTTGCTAGGAACAGTCGTTTACGAGCCTATGTACAATGAATAGTTGAGAAAAGGATGCTTAAAGTTATTTGCTCAAACTCTTCAAAAATGTCACCCAGTGCATGGACGAGGCACCATAATTGGAGAGTCCGAGCAACATGGGCCTAAAACAGCCAGATGATGCAAATTAATATTGATTACCTGGACACAATGAGAAAAATAACGAAACAAGCGCCTTACCAGTGACAATATTCTGGGAGATTTCAGTCACTTCCTCACACGGTAGATCTTTTGAGGATGTAACCTTTGTTATGGTTATACCACTGTCTCGTTCATCGTTGTGTTCCATATTCTCAACCTGCATCAACATAATCCATTAGTCTGATCATAATCTTATACGAAGAATAATAACGTTTCGGAGTTATAAGCATTAGTTTTTTATTGTAAAGTTAGCTAACATTTTAAAATACAAGGCATACATGTGCACTTACAATAGGGACGATTGAGGAACTCTTGACTGACTTGTCAGTTTTGACATTCTTCTTCCTATTTCTGGAGTTATGGGATGCAATGGCCATGATGCGCTTTGAGTCAGCGGTATTTAGGGATACAACAAGTTTTTCTGGTGCATTCGACTTTTTTACAGGTTTCGTCACTTTAGCAGTGGTCCTCTTACTTTGATCTAGAACTTTAGAAGTGTTATTGGGACCAGTATTTTTCATTTCTCCAGATTTCTTCGCACCAGGAGCTCGTTGAGTTCTCTCAACCGCCTCTTTCTTTGGTTGCTTAGTCCTTTCAGGAGAAGAAGCTCTATTTTTTGGCAAAGGAAGTTTTCCCTGACCATGGTCCTTGGATCCTTTTTCGGGGATGCAGCTACTCTTCTGAACTTTTCGTGTCCGCATATTCCTGTAGATAGTGAAATTCACAGGTGAACTCTCTTCCTTTAAGTTCCGTTTACTAAATGATTCTTTAGTCTCCGGAGGATTTTCATCACGGATGGAGGTAGAAAACCATTCTGCCTGTAGTTCGGGAGTGTACATGGGCTTCATGATCACAATAGGAGCATCATCATCGGCAGTACTCTTCAACTGCTGAGAGATCACATTATTAGACTTGCATCTCAAAAGGCCTTTGAATTGCATGGTTTCAATTATTCCATCTAGTGTTCTCCGCTTTGGATCCGCCTTCTGGTTGAGAACGGGCAGCTTCTTCGCCTTTGGCAAGTCTATTTCGAATATAGGCCTACTCGGCTTGAAAATCACATTCTTCTCTAACTGTTTCTGGTGCAGGGGTATTGAAGGAATCTCTTCAAGTCCCATTAGCCTTGCAATCAAATTTGGCACTTTTGGTTTCTCCTTGTCTCGAGAACAGTCAAAAGAAGCAAATTGGCTTGAGCTACTGGACAGTAACTCCGGTGACATAACCAATTTTCTGGCATCAGCAACACAAGCCTCTCCTATCGATGTCTCACTCGAGCTAGTGAAGCTCGTAGATGGGAAATCCTGATACGAGTCTACTTTTCTTCTATCGGGACAAGCCTTTTCTGAAGCACAACATGGTGGCAACAAATTTTGTCTAGCAAGGCTATCTCTTATTGCTTCCCTTAACTCATCATAACAATCACGAGAACGATCAACAGAAAGACTACACTTTCCAAACTCCACCTTATTAGTACACCTGTGATCTGCAACACCATGTTCCGATTTGCTCCTGCTAACGCCTGTTGCATCAGATTCTCTTCTCCGCAACTTCGTCATATATTCAGAAGCTTCTTGCAATTTCCCCAACATCACTAAAGACTCTTGTAACTCAAAAGCTCCTTTCAACAACCCTTTTGCAAAATCCTCATTATCTTCGATATTCTGAGGGTCGATCTTGGACTTTTTAACTGTCTTACCTTCAACAACACCTTTCGGATCATCACAAGTGACAAATGATCTGTACATAACTGATCTCACACTATTTCGCGGTATATTCTATAACATAAAATTTCAAGAAGAACTAGTCAAGATACCGACTTAATATCCGAAAAAGATAAACAGAATGAAAGTTCTAAACTCAAAGGATTTGCCAAATGTACTCACATCAACAAGTATATGTCATGAAGAACTTTTCAAAGATTGACAAATGAAACTTCTTTTTCAGTTTTGAGTCACTGAAAGCACAACAAAATATAAAGAATTAGTTGCTGTCTATAAAGACAAATATAAACTTGTCAAATATTGAACAACATTCATCTACTCTGAAATATTCAAATTGGAACAATAGGTATATCCATTAGTTAATACTCATTATACTCTTTCTTAATCTTTAAGAATATTTGATAAATGACTATAACAACAACATATCCAGTGGAATCCCACAAGTGGAGTCTAGGGAGTAAAATGTACGCAGACCTTACCACTATCTTATAGAGATAGAGAAGTTGTTTCGGGAAGACCCTCGTCTAAAAAATATCAAGCCCCAATATCAACACAAGATATAAAGACACGACTAATCTTACTAACCTACTATATCATAAGGCTAGACAACATCTGATCCTACAAGCCTATTAACCTTCTATCCTAATATGATACAAATATGATGAATATAAAGATATAGATCTCCACAACAATAATTTACATCTTTAAAGATAAACCTACAAGTCACTAAAAACAGTATAAAGCAGATTAAAGACTCCATTTTTTTCTCCCAAATGTGTTCTTTTCTACAAATGAATGAACAAAAAGACAAAACATCTGTAATCAAATGCATCCAAATGAAAATCATGAAAAAGAAAAGAAGAAGAAGAAAGATCCCAATTGATAAATTTTCACACACACACATTTAACACTGTAAACAGCTTAAAGACAAAAAGTGATTTTGTTATACAAAACAGAAATGAATGAATGGGACAAAACATCTGCAATCAACTGCACCCAAATGAAAATCTTGAAAAAACAAAAGATCCCAAAATGATAAATTCACACACACACACACAATATGACACCAAAGCAGCATAAAGACTCCATTTTTATCTTAATGTAGCTTATCCTTTGATC